>BQNB010077218.1:0-30910 GCA_026074375.1 Tanacetum coccineum | reverse complement strand
GAGGTGGGGAGGCTAGGTGATGAGTATGCATGCTAGAAACTAACTAGAAGATGTTGGAATGCCCATGTGCTTGCCGCGGCTGCTATAGAGTAAAGAAGGGGCATGTGGTTTGATTTTTGACCATAAAATGGAAAAAAGGACCTTGTAAGCTGCTTAAGAGTTTCTAGAAGAAGTTCATGTAAGTATCTTGCACTTGAAATGGTTTGAATTGGTTCAAAATTGATGGTGAAAGGGTGCGGGCTGTTTTAGGGTTCGACTAGGGTTTCTCAAGTTTTCAAGCCTTTATCTCGTGTGTAAATGATTAAGGATTGTTAATATATGTAGCTAAGGTCTGATATATGAAGGATTAACAAAGATTAGCAATTGGTTTAGGTTAAAATGGGTTAAAATTGAAGAAATGAGGTCGCGGGTTCACATAGGGCTCAATTAGGGTTTTTATGGTTTCCTTGGCTTATAATTTGTGTAATCTTGATCAAAGGTGATTGAATACTGATCTTAGGCATTGCATAATGGATTATCAATGAGGATTGATGGTTGGCTTAAGTTAAAATGGGTCGAAATGAAATAAATAAGCCGTGGTTTGAATTAGGGCTTGTATTGGATTCATTAGGGTTTTCTAGGCTTTGATTTCTTGCACATTGTTGAAGAAAGGATGGTTAATGATGGATAAAGGTTTTTAAACTCATTTTATAGGTTTACAATGACTCTTGGTGGCTTACTTGAGAATGATATGGTCTGAAAATGAGTAAATAGGTCAAAATCACAGTTATGGTACAATTAGGGTTTCCTGGATTTATTTCTTGTGTAATTGAAGTAGAATGATGAAATGATGATGGAATGATGTTTGAAAATGATTGATAATGTTGTAAATTAAGTTATTACAACTTATTTGGGTATTGGTTTAGGTTTATAATGGATAAAAACCAAGAAACGGGTCATGGTTTAGTATTTTGCTCGGGTTAGGGTTTCTGACTTTTGAATTAGGGTTTTGAGTGTAAATATGTGTATGAAAGCTTATGAATAGAATAATTAGGGTTTAAACATTGTATATTGAGTGTAGTAGCTTGTACATAAGTGGTGGTGAAGAAATTGGAATGAAAATGGAGGTAAAACGGCTATTTCAGAGATCATGCTTAATGACTTGTACATTGTGCTTTGAAAACTTGTACTTGACTTGGAGGGAGTTTATATTTCAAATGAAATGTTATATTACTTGTATATATGCTTTAGTAGCTTGTACATTCACTTTAGATATTAAATCTTCATGGAGTTAGGGTTTAGAGGTATACGATAACGGTTTAAAGCCCGTTTAGATATAACGTTGCGAATAGTACATTATAGGAATAATGTACCTTGTAAAAGGGATATAATGATATTGACTTGACATGTTATGATATTTGCTTGACATATATGAAGACAGGATTGCCATAGATAGGTTGCGTGAGCTCGTCTACTTTAGTTATGCAAGTTACATGACATACTGAGATATTGACAATACAAGTAATGTAATAAAGCGAAAAATTTCCCCGTAAAATTGTGATAATAGTAAAATAGGTTTTGCATTTAATGACAATTCTTGGGTTGTTATAAGATAGTTTATACCTTTAGCTTGTTCGAGTTAATGTTCGAATGCAGTCATATGTGTCTATTCCGTCGTTAGAGTTATGTACGTATGATCTTTGTCGCCTTTTCTGAAAAATTAGTATCGGTATTTGTAACACCCCCAAAATGGGTCGCAGCGGAATAAGGGTCCTGGTCAGCTGAATAAGCAACAGCTGCAGGGTCGGCAGGAGCTAAGTGCTCCTCCTCTGCATCATCATCATCATCAGATGACTCCTCATCATCCCTGTCTCCTCTGTCAGCAGGATAGTCGGCTGGATCCTCCTCAGGATCCTCCTCGTCATCCTCCTCTAGGTCCTCCTCAGGGTCGGACTCCGGTATATACCCTGGTGACTGATGAGTAGGTGAGTCAGCAGCAGGCAGTGGCTGCTCCTCAGCCGGGAATACCTCATCGTCTACCGGTAAGAACTCCGGGTAGACAGGCTCCGGAACAAATGGTATGTAGATAGGTGAAGGTGGTGCCTGCTCTGGCTCCTCAGGGCCAGGCACATAATCTGGTGATGGTGGTCCCTCAGGGCCAGGTATGTAGTCCGGTGATGGTGGTCCCTCATAAATAGGTACCTCGACTCCTGGTGACCCCATGTATAAATCGTCCTCAGATACTGATGTGTATGTAACCGTAGAGTGCTCAGAATCTGACATGATCGTATCTGAAATCAAAAATTAGCTTATATAAGTATATTAATATAAGACTATCATCCTTATATACGTAATATATTATAAACACGTATATCAATTATGCATGTATATAGCCTATCCGACTAATGCAATAACTTGTATATAAATACCCCGTAAAAACCCTTTTGTATGTATGCAATGTTTGAAAACGGTTATAGTCCAGCAAAAACATTTTGACCTGGTTCTCTATAACCTTGGCTCTTGATACCAATCTGTAACACCCCCAAAATGGGTCGCAGCGGAATAAGGATCTGGGGCGTGTTACTTCAAGATCAACAACACAAGATATATATAAGAACGACACAAAAGTCGTTTAAATTGATACATTGGATTTAAATAAAAGACATATTACAAAAGCTTATAGCTTTACTTGTTCTTTGTTTAATATTACAAAAGATAACATAGATTTCCCAAAACATGATGCACATAAATCTTTAACAGTGCAATCCAAAACATAATCCAATGCATCCTTGGCACCTCGTGCCTATTGACCTCCTGAAAACATTGCTTAAAACGTCAACAAAAATGTTGGTGAATTCATAGGTTTATGTATTTAAATTATGCAGGACCGCAAGACTTTCCCGTGATGTTACAACATATGCCAACAATCACAAAACCAGATTACTGTTGCACTAAGCTCATGACACTGAAGCTCAACCTATATTTTGCTATTTTAGCAGTTATTTGCCCGTACAGATGTTGTAACCCGCAACATCCAAGTCCGACATGGTCAACGTTCGTTCCCGGTGATAGCTAATCACCCAAACGGGGAGGTTAATCCTAATAGATCTATTTATAACATTCGCGCTCACATAATGCAATTAACAACTACATCTATGCAATTGACAGTTCATGATAATGGGCTCAGGAGGGTTATCGCTACTTAGGCAAACACATAATCAATATACCATTTTATAAAGTGTACACTTGCGTCCAGTTTGTAAAACAAGCATGTTATCACCCCAAAGATATAAATCATTTATATAATTGTAAATATGTGGGGCCTCACCTTGATACAGATAGCTCAATTTAAATCTCAGATAAAAAGTCAACACAAGACGTTAATATGCAACCTTATTTAAATTAAGGATGTATAAGTACACTGAGTACTTAAATGAAACATCGAATATAATCATATAGTTGTTACATCTGTACTATCGTTCGGGCTATAATAATTAAGAGTCTTGACATGACGTACGAGGAGTTAGGACACTTTAAATCGTAAATCCAACAACTCGTCGATACGCCATCCGAAGAGGCCTCATTATGAAACTCCCTAGTATTATAGCACTTTGATAACCACTCAATATTCTATTTAGCATAATCACCGACTAATCATTTTTGTAAATAGTATTTTATAAAGTGAAAAGTTTATAAATATACTTTTCGTAAAAAGGACCTAACTTGTTGTTTTTATAACCGTTGCTCGTGTTTTTACGTCCAGTTCCTTCGTAGTAAGACGCATAGAGATCAAAATTATTTACATTTTAAAGTTTTATAAATTCTGTGATGAATAGTAAATTACTGTTCATGACAGTCAATTGGTCGTTTAGGGTTTTAATTAGAGTTATCTTGATATTCGCGATAACTTATTCGTTTTAACTACGATTTTAGTGATTCCTTCGAGTCACTTTCGTTATTAAAAGATTTATCAATATCTCACAAATTTATCACTGATGAATAGTGATTTTTACTGTGCATTGTTTATAAAATTACTATTATAAACATAATTATCGAAATCGTCGTAGTTTTATTCGTTATTAGTTTCGTGTTTACGATTCTTGGAGTGTACGATCTCGTAATCAAAAAGGTATATCATATTTTAGAGGTTTTAAAAGTAAAAGTTGCATGTAATGAATTGTAACTTTTTATAAAAATAGTTTTAAAAGGTTTTTATACGTCGTAATCTCGTTTTTATAAGTTCTCTTTTCGTTATGGATCGGTTTTTTCATGTTTACTTATATTATGGGGAATCGTCACGAGAGTATATTTTTTATAAAATATCATTACCTACTGTCTAAGATTCGAATTTAGACAGCCCATATGTATTTATGTATGTTTCTTTATAAAAACCTTGTTTTTATGTATTATTAACTTAGTAGTTTATTATTAAAAACCTTTTAAACAATTTTACTTTTGTGGCACTTATAATAAAGTCTAATATCATCCTAGTCCATATAATTTCATTGTAACAGTTCTAACCCTTTTACTTTCATTTTTTTCACAAGTGAAGTTTAAGAACATTATAAAACCTAATTAGGCCTTTTAAACATGTTTAATACTTAAAACTAATAAGTTAACTTATTTTTATATTTACATTTTCCATGATATTTATAACATAGGACATGAGAATAATGGTTTAAATTGCATTAACTCAAATAAAAAGCCATTTTTATACATTTAAAAGTCATTAGTGGTGATTTGGGCTATATTTACAAGTAATACTATAAATTCATAAGAAAGGAAAAGTATGAGGGATTAATGAAAAACCTTTGTGATGATGTAAGTGTTGTGAAATAAGTTCTAAAACCGTGTTTAGATTCCAAAGTAAGCACTTCCAAGTTATAAACCCAAGATTAGGTTTCAAAACACCTATCTTTCCCTTTTTCTTCTTATTACCTGAAAATGATGAACCAATGCTTCCCAACACTTAGATACCTTAAAGTATGTTGTGTATTGGGTTGTTATGAAACTAGAAAATCAAAGTATGAATTTTGGTTTGGGGGACCAAATGTTGACGTGGGTTTTGTAGGGAGCAAAAGGGAGAAGAAGTGTAATTTGTTAATATGAATGTATTGTACAATTTTCTCATGGCATGCTTGTTCTTATTTATAGTATAAATAGCTTGTTAAACTTTAAACCCTAAGTTATTTCTTCCATAGTTAATTTAAGCATGACATGTTTGATTTAAATGTGTAAGACTTTCTTTATGATTAATATCTAGAGATTATGTAAGTGATGTCTATTGTTCTATCCTCATAAATTTAGGATAATTGTATATTAATATAATGTTATTTTAATTGTTTTGAGTATTGGGTATAATCGTGGGTATTTGGTTTAGGCGTGTTAGGGTTTTTGAACTTCACGGGGTATGCTTAAACGTATTTTATTATGAAACGTAAGAATTTTACGTAGCCAATAAAAATAAAATGAACAAAGTCATTAATTATCCTCATAATAATCATATAACACTTGCTTGATACAAAATATTTAATTTGTTTATTGGCCCGTTTACATTGTATTTGATCATTTTCAGTTTACGCGATTTACTTAATGTTTACGGTTTAAGAGGCAAACGCGTAAATAACCTAAAAATAAATTATGAATTTCATAAAGTCATTTATTGTCTCTTAAATACGTGGTGTTATAGGTTATCGTAACGCGTCTACTCTTAGATACAGGCAAAACTCTAGAGGTTTGATTTTGCTCTGGGTTTAGTTTCCTATCATCAGTAGTGGTTTGAATTCTGCAGAAGTGGCTCACTGTTGTTGGTGTTACCATCTCTTTCTTGTATCTTTTTCTTAGCTACATCTAGATAGGATTAGAACCATGTCATGTTGAACAAAATCTTGGCATGTTCTTAGAATCTATTACTAGATGAGCTAGATGCAATCATGTGATCTGGTTTGCAAAAGGTGGATTCTGTTGTCTTTGGCCAATTAATGTTGAGTTTGATGACTGTTTGACAAAATTCTTGTTCACATCAACTTGTGGAGGAAGACCGTTGTTTTGACTTTGAGCCCTTGCAGATTTAAATGCATTCGATTGTCTAACAACTGATTGGTTTCTTAGAGATGGTAACACCGGTTTCCCCAAGACTGATGTTTTATCAAACTTAGTATCTACACTATTTCCTTTTAAACTTCCTTAAGTCATTTTTTAAAGCAGCAATTGCCAAAATCTTTTTCCTGAAATCTGAGTTTTACTTTCAGTATATTTAGCAAGCAAGATGTTGTCTGTTTTTGTAGGCGTAGATTCATGTGATTTTAATAGAATCATTCAAAATCTTTGTAATGCTGTTTCAAAGTCTACTTTTCCTTACGTAATGTAGCCAATATGTTCGATTCGATGTTCTTTGTTTCCAAGTAACATCCAAATTACCTTTTCAATCTGTTTATTACGTGTTTTCTTCAAATTTGGCCTATGTTACCATGATTTTAAAGATTGATTTGATATTAAGTTCGAGAGCAATGCAATGTGGCTTCCATTCTTGAAAATCTTTTTGAAAATTGGGCAACTGTCTCTTTAGCAATATAATTTTCAGACTCGAGTGATTGTTTGAGTTATTCAGGTTGTTGGTTATCATGGATGATCAAGCATAGGACATTTTAACTTGACATGTTTCAGGATATGGTCACAAAACCTACCTTCAAAACAATGAGTTCAGGCTGCTCTGTGATGCTATTGTCCTATAGCAATGATATTGCATTCAGCAGTCAATTGTACCTAAGCCATTGGCTCTTCGTATAATGGGTCTGATATTCTGCATTATCTGCATCTTGTATCATTCCCTGAACTGCTGCTATCATCTTGCACGTTGAGTTGTCCTAATTTCTTTATGTGTCAACCAAATCGGTTCCATGCTTTTCCGTATCATCTCACTTCTTCTGTGCGTATGCATCTGTCTTTTATTACTCTTCTTGTATACTGTCTTTGATGAGTTGTTCTTTTCAGCAACGGGACTTCTTAACATTACCTAGGTGTTGGAGTAGGGTATCTCTGAAGTTGTTGAACCTCGAGTCAGTGTATTCAACAAAGTACATTTCTATCATTTGACTGTAATAATTCCAATGTAAACTTTGAATTGATGAACCTCTGGTACTGGTTGTTTACCAACCAAAAGGCTGCATGAGATCCATCTTCTTGAAATTCATTCTTTGTTAAGTTGCTTTTGTAGTTTGTTCTCATGTTAAGGGAGCATTGTACTTGTGAAAGTATCAACATCTTGACCAAAGTTGACATGAATTCCGTCTGAATCAATGTTCGACGTGAGTGCACCTTTTAAGTCAGCTTTTTAAAAGGAACTGGAAGGTGTGAATGAAAGTGATCGAAATATGCCATGTATCTTCTTTTGGCTTTTGACATCTTGTATTTGATTGCTGCACATCTTTTGTGTTTCAGAATTCAAGCTGCATTCCTTTACTGATTTGCTGGATGCAGTCTCTGAATTACTGTTCTTCTTTCTCAGAACAAGTGTTTTGTATGACAACTAAAATCATTGTCAAAATGATTCAAACATTTCATTGCAGGAATTAGATGTGAATGTATCTTCTTGTGTTTCCATCCAACTTCTTTTGTTTCACAATTATGAGTTCGTTGTTGATGAAGAATTAACTCATGCATTTATTTCCAGGAGGGAATCCATGTTAAAAGATCATTGCATTGGTAAAATGATTGAGAATCTTTATCTTGTATAATTCTGCATACACGCGTTAATTCTGAATTGAAAGCATTTTCAAACGTTGTTCTTGAGATCAAGGCAAAGTAGTTGTGCACATCTGTACTAGAAAGTTAGTATCTTTTGTAGATGTTGTTCTAGTAAATTCCAAGTCTTGGAGAGGGAACGTTCTCTTGAAGATGGCATTTTTGTTTATGCCATAATCTTGTAAAGTTTCTGAGAGAACTTAAATAGAGACTTGATTTCTTTAAGACTGTGCATGCATCTACTTTTTGAAAGTTGTGTCTTCTCTTGAATGTTAGAATTTTGAACACAGAAGATAAACTGTCGAACATTCTGAGAACACTTGTTGTTTTGAGTTTGCAAATTGGTATTTAGAAGCTTCTAGGTCTTGATTTCTGTTAGACGCTCCTGCTAACATCATCCCTTGATCATTCTTCAATCATTGAAATCCACTTTCCCACCGTTATATCAAAAATAGAGCCACACGGATTGCCAACGTGGCAATCTGTTGTGATGCTCTTGTGCTTTCTTTCTGAGTGAATTCAGTCCAAAAATTCCATTCCCTTTGTGCTCTCTCCATAGCCATGTGGCCTCTTGCTTAAGTGAGCTAATGAGATGCTTTGATTTGACCCATTTGTCCCTGCCATCTTATTAACGATCCCAAGAATTACCTTAATTGCCCATCAATTAGGGAAAGCCCTTTGATTTACCTTAGGTTAATGTTGGGGATGATGGGTGAATAGTGCCACATTTTCCCGCTTGTTTTAACTGACTCAGGGTAAAAGTCATTTGAATTTTGGGAAAATGACACAAATGGTCCTTGTGGTTGTTTATAAAAGGTGTAGTGTAAAAAAGAGTTTAGGAAATAACAAGAATGGTCCCTGTGGTTTTATGAAAGGGCTATTGGGCTAAGGGATTGGGCTTTGGATCCGGGTGAGACCCATTTAGGGTTTAAGGGACTATTTTTGTAACTTTTGAAACTTGAAGGACTATTTTGTAACATTTTGGGTTTTGTTGACTTCTGTTGACCAAGATTGACTGGAGTTAACTGTAGATTTAACTTTTTCTGGCTTTGGCTTCCGGCTTTTGTTCACTCTTCCGTTCTTGTGTCCTTGCTTGCCCGTTTTTGACTATTTTCATGTGATTTTTTTGATATATCTGTACCTGCACACACAGAACACAAAAACAAGTATATTTTTGCCATTTTTCACTGTGTTTTGGGTTTAATTGGGTCATTTTAAGTATTAACGGATATGTGTATTTTACACTTATCAGGGGTTATTATCTTTCTCTAGGGGAATAGTTTGGGTAGGCTCGAATTATACGTTACTAAGGTCTAAGGATTGAGGGAAGACTATTTTTGTGTTTTTATGTTTTTTAGAAAGCAAGTAAAAATCTCGGGTTTTGAAGATTGGGTTGATTAAACTACTAACTACTCCTAAATCTGTTCGAATTATGTAGTAAGGTAAATGGGGGGAACTCGTGTGGTTAAACAAACGTGTTTACCTAATCATGCACTACTTCCTAGTTGTTCTCTCTAATTCTATTGCATGTCACCCTCGTTAGTGTAATGTGTAACTATTTCCCTAATTCAGCAGTGGGTTGGTCAAGTCCGCTATCTATGTGACAACCTAGACGGTGGTTAATTCCGGACACCGATCACGTCTAATAGTAACTTCACGTGCACTAAATACTTAATTAGGAATCTACCCAAATGGAAAACTAGATATGAAGATCCATAATGTAGGTATCTTCTTAACCTAATCACGTTTCCTTAGACGTCTTCGCTATGATATGAAGATCAGATAGCTAGTTTTCTAGAGCCTAACGCGCACACCACTAACAAGAAGCAACATAAAAAGAGATTACAAACTAGGTTTTATGCAATCATAAGCAAACACTAAATTAATTTAGCTAAGCATACTAATTGAAAGCGAAGAATAATTAATCAAACAACACGTAGACATATTAAATGATTAAAAGGGTAAAGGAACTTGACATCAATTGAACATAGAGTAACAATGAGTAAAAAAGGGTTAGAAAACCCTAAAATCGACTATAATATATGCTACAAAGGTTCTCCCAAGTTTCCACACGAAAATATGAAAAATAAAGGTTTGTATATATACAACTTGGGTCCTGACGGCGTCGCTAGGACTTTGTGACGCCGTCATCCCGTCGAATCTTACAACGGCTTCTGTTGGCTACTGTGACACCGTCACACATCGTAGTGACGCCATCGCTATGAAATCCTAACAGCGTCAGGAGTAATTTCTAACGCCATCTCCACAACATGAGAAGTTATAAAGCATCTCCAAAAACACACTTTCTGGGCACTTTTGGTGAAGGCATCAGAATGGAAGTCGCAAGCTTGAAAAGTTGTATTTTTGTCCAGTTTCTTTCTGAATCGAGCCCAAATCACGTGCATTTCCTCCAATTGCTTCCTAATTACTATAACGTTAAAAAAACGATTAAGACTAATATTTAGGCATATTTGCATGATTTAGGGGGTTAAATGGCCTTGAAAAAGTGTATAAAATGGCACCTCATCAAATACCCATACACTTAGGATTTACTTGTCCTCAAGTAAATGAGATTTTCTACCTAGTAAATAGCATAGTCGGGGGCATTTAACCTACTCAATAAATATAATTTATGGCAAACCAGATCAACCTCGTAATTAAAAGCACGGATTTCATATACTAGCACCTCACATAAGTGTTTGGATTCTCTCTTTCATTCTTTGTAATAATGAATTATAACAATATAGGAAAAGGGAAAATAAACATTCACTACCTGTCATAGTATACAGATTACCATAACCTTGATAAAGGATCAAAACCTCTACCGCTTTGGCGTAAGCACCTAGGAATTACTATCAAAGAGGTATTGTAAAGGGTTATAACATTAGGTGTAGGGTAAAGGAAACACGGTTAGGGATAATGGGGGAAATTTACTGGTGATACAAGAGTACATGTAAAAGGGGTTGCTAAGCCAATACTCGACAAAAACTAGGATAATCGTACACAACTTTACATCAAACTCTTTCTTTTCTTTTCTTGACTCTTTCTTGACATAAATAATAGCAAGATGGTAGCCTGCATATTCTAACATATTTTTTTGCTTTTTGATGAGGCGTCATTTTATACACTATTTCGGGGTTATTTAACATATTCACACTTAGTTGTTTGTTTTCATGTTTTTAGCACTTAGATGACATTTGGAGGAAATACACGTAACTTGGGCTCATTTGGAGAAGAAACAGACAAGACTACGACTCTAGACCATTTTTCTTAAAGAATTGTGCATACAAAGCATGGAGACGGCGTCACGATTACTAAGCGACGGTGTCAGGATTTTTATAATGACGGCGTCATGGATTTGGCGATGGCGTCAGGACATAACCGACTTAAAGTGGCTCTAGAAGATTCTATGTGGCGATGGCATCACGACTTCAACACGACGCCGTCGTGCCTTTTTTCCTATATATACAAAACTGATTTTATAGTCGAGTTTGACAGCTTTTTAGGCCGTCTTTAGGGCCTCAAAACCCTATTGTAACAGTCTTTAATCGATGTTTTAATCAAGTAAAGTTCATTTATCCCTTTAATCTTTCAATATGTTTATGTATTGTTTAATTGATTTATGTTCTTTATCTTCTTATAACATGCTAGGCTAGATCCTTTAGTATTTACTTATGATTGCATGAAACTTAGATTGTAGATCCTTTTAATGTTGCTTCTTGTGATGGATGTGCGCGTTAGGCTTTAGAAAACTAGCCATAAGATATTAAATTTGCATAGACGTCTAGGGAAATGCGAGTGTATAGAAAGGATACCATCGGTAACAGTCTTCATACTACCTTACCCCTAATATGGTTGATCCCTCTTAAGATATTTCAATTGCATTGAATATACTCTTAGGGGCCTTGTAATAGTCTTTATACTACCTTACTTGTGCGTTGCCTTAACAGAATATTAAATAGACGGCGGGTTTGTGTAATTCGTTCATGACTTAGGAAATACTTACACAGATCATCACAAGTGTGACAAAGCAACATGATTAGGAGAAGCAATCAGAGGAGTAGTGCATGATTAAGTAAATACGTTCATTTATCATATAAGTTATCACCAAAGTAGTTTAGATTATTATTTGTTTAGTTAGATAAAAACAAAACAACCTCTCAAACCATGATATTTAACTGCTTTCTTAAAAACATAAAAATAAAAAAAGAATCTTCTCTCAACCCCATAGACCTCTGTTAGATCTTGATCGAGCCTTCCCAACCTATTCCCCTAAAGAACGATAACAACCCCCCGAGTCTTGCCTATACTACACTATAACGGTTAGGTACTCTGCCTAGGGAGTTGTAAAACTTCTTGTGAAGTCTTATGACAACCGCATCAAGTTTTTGACGCCGCTGCCAGGGAATAGTTAGGTTTCGACCATTGTTTAACTTAGGTCTACTCGCTTGATTCTTATCAAGTGAGATTTTTATTTTTGGTATATTAGCTTTCTATTAGTCTATATTTTCTTGTGTTATTTGTTTTGTAATCCATTTTGGTTTACCTCCACGGGAGACAAAAATCCTATCCGTACTGTTGAAGATTACTCCAAACCTAGCCACGATGGCTACAAGAATACCATTGAGCTCCTAAAAGGAACAATGTGGTGCCTCTCCGATCCGACACCATCCGGTTGGTGCAAAATGGATGCTCATTCCACGAACTTTGGTCCGAGGATTCAAACCAACATCTTAAGGATTTCTTAAAACTTATGGACTTACTAGACCTTGATGTTGCAAATAAGAAAAGAATGCGCATGCGTTTATTTCAATTTTCCATTCGCGATCAAGCTAGCAATTGGCTTGAACGTCTTCTAGCAGGATCCATCTCTACATGGGAGGATCTTACTACTCGTTTCCTTGCTTAATTCTTTCCACTGGGAAGGACTGCAAAACTTCAAAATGACATCCTGATGTTCCAACAACATCAAGGAGAGTCTCTCTCTGAAGCATGGAATCATATCAAGGACTTACTCCAAAAAATCCCCCATCATGGCATTGATCGTTGGCTTTAAATCTAATTTTTTTATGATCATGTCTCCTTTCATCTTAAGTGATAAATTAACCGCGGCGGCGGCGGCAAACTCCACGATATGAATGTCGACGAATCTTGGGAAATCATTAAGAACCTCGCCCTCTACTACCATGAGGGCTGGAATGACTCAAAATACTCTATCAAACCGGTCAAGGTTGTTTCTACGCCTCAAAGCACCTCAAAAATACCTGACCGAATACTTCTTGAGCTTGAAGACCAGATTAACTCCTTACTGAAGGGTAACGACCGACACCTATACCAAGTTCAACACACGTCCCTCAAGCATATGATGAAGCAGTTTACTCAACCCCTCACCCGCAAAACCTAAATGAGCCACCAAAGCTGAACCCCTTCACTTTTCATGAACGTACCGATCCAAACCCTCATCCTCAGGCATTAGGAACCACTTTTGAGGCTCTAGTACAGGACTACGTGGTAGCACACACCGAAAGGATGGAGAGGTTTGAGAATGCCAATTTCAAACAGCGAGAGGTGATCAACGATAGGATGACAGAGATATTTGGGCTTCTTAAGGAACTCACAACCAGCAGGGCTCCTAAAAAAGTATTAATCAGAGAAAAGTCTAAACACCCCATCACCAAAAACGTAAATTCCATCTCTCTTATTAGAGGAGATGAAGAAATGAATACCGATGATAATTGAATGTCCGACGATAGAATTGAAAGACCTGACGGATTAGATACGGAGGTGCAATTGAATGAAGTTGAGAAGGAGAATGAAGCTGAAAATGGGACAAAAAATGAACCAATCAAAAGTACTGAGAAGGAACCCACACAAGTGGAATAAGAAGAATCAGTGAAGGCACCTAGCTCTCAAACTGTAGGGTATTACCTGAAGCATAGAATCAATGAAAAACTAATCAAGAGACATGTAGAAAATCATAGGTTTAATGACTTCCTGTCAGCTACCCGAGTAGGAAAAATGAAACGGAAGACCTATAGTTTGTTACCTAGAAGGCCCGTTTATGAAGCAATCCTTAAGAAAAAGATAACAAAGAAGGTGGACATTGGAGGAAATTTTGAAATACCATGTAACATAGGAGGTCTGAAATACATGAATGCCCTAGTAGACCAAGGATCCATCGTGAACATCATGCCTCTCTCCACCTATAAGAAAGTAACCAACGAAAGGCCTGCTGAGACGGACATTAGACTTTCCATAACTAGCCATTCGTATATCTACCCTTTAGGAATAGGATAAGACGTATTAGTTAATGTTTCTGGTTATGTGTACTCCGTTGACTTCGTGATCCTAGATATAAAAGAGGACAAAAAGAGACCCTTCATCTTAGGAACACCATTCTTGACTACCGCTAAAGCCGTAATTAAGTTTGATAAAGGGACCACAACTTTAAGATCTGGAAAAGTAAGATAAGTTTCCATAGGATACCTAAACCTCTCTGCATGATCGAGAAGGGGATTAAAAAAATATTAAGCCTATAGCCCCTACTATGACCGTAAATAAGATAGTTTTAGAATGGGAGGAAAGGATAAAACTTCACCAAGAAAAAGAGATGGAGTTTAACCAATGGAGGAGCAAAACTTTCAAAGACAAGCATCCATCGTTCGTGAAGGCAAAAAGAGAAGTGAAAAATAAAGGAGAAGTCATGTAAGGACATGTGACTTCGACTCTAGCTACAAGACTCATATATAAAGAAAAGTACTTTTTGGGAGGCAACCTAATATTTATTGTTCCCGCATTTAGGAGTGTCTTGTGTTTTAATTCTTCTCATTTATTCTTTTATGTTTGATTAATTTTAGAATCATGCTTTGTTTTGTTTTTAACTTCGTCTTATTGACAATCAAAGGTATTTTGCATAAAATAAGTATAGGGGAAAATATCCGGTTTATAAGAACCAATTCAAACATATAAATTAAATTTTTTAGATTAATTCGCGTTAGTTTCGAGTCATATGGTTGTAATGATTAATCTCAGGTTTTATGAAGTATTTTACACAGGATATAACTAATAAAATTACATGCAGGAAATTTTTCAATAAAAACAAAGAAAAAATCTTCACAATGGCTGGATACGGCGTCAAGATTTATCCTGACGGTGTCACGCCCCCAGCCACTTGAAAATTTGACATTTTCTATTATTTTCGTTAAATAAAATGTGCAATATCTAAAAATTGTAATTTTCTTGTAAACCTGCAGAAACCTATGATTATATCATCACATTCATCCTATCTTCACTACTTTCACAGAGTCAACCCTAAAGTTTTATCATATATATCATTATCCCGCCAATTTTACGCTTGGTGTAGTTGTCTTTGTCTTTGATTTACATGTTATATTTGATGAGAAGAAGCTTAGAAGTTCTTAGAAAGTTTCATTAGACGATTCTTGGAGGACGATTTAACCAGTTGTCACATGTTTCTTCTTAATTATTGAGCAAACCAGGGGAGTACTAGTTTCTTTTACTTGTTTTCTTTTCCTTTTATTCGTTCATACGGGTACTTTTAAAGAACATTGATTATTCGTTCATACGGGTACTTTTAAAGAACATTGAGGACAATGTTCAACTTAAATGTATGGGGAAATAAGCCTTAAAAACTATTCCTTCAATTGCCATTTGCTTTGTCTTTAAAATGATGGGTAATATATCAAAACATAGCGTAAAAGGTAATTTTGATCCAAACTTAAATTTTTTTATGACACATACCGACGAAAACCGAGTATTAATAGTGTCTCATGGATAGAAATTTATATGACTAGCACAAAAACCCTCAAAATTCCACCCCAAAAATGTGAGGTTTGCCTTTAGATCTATAGGAATTCGGATATCCATTTTCGATACCTAAGATAGTTTATACCTTTAGCTTGTTCGAGTTAATGTTCGAATGCAGTCATATGTGTCTATTCCGTCGTTACAGTTGTGTACGCATGATCTTTGTCACCTTTTCTGAAAAATTAGTATCGGTATTAAATTATATAAGTGTACCGGTAGTGTATTAAATTCTAGAACTTGTTTTTGTGATGCATCCCGAGAACGCATAGTGAGAATTAACATTTACTAGATAAGAGGCACTAGGATTAACTCGTGTTTTAAACCTGTAATTGTTATGATGGTCACATCGATCATATAACTATCCTACACCTGTGCTTCACACTCATTTTTAGTGCAAGACTCCCCTAATACAACCTTCTGAGCCTATTCTTTTTACGGTTCTCATAATTTTTTGGTTAATCCTGACTTTTATACCCAAGTTGCCTTAGCCTACCTTGTATGTACTCGCTTTTAGTACATTATTGTTTTAACCCAAGTTAATTATTGAGTACACGGTTGATAAGTCCTTATCCTTGTAAATACAGTTCTGGGATGATTGGGATTCATGGTAGTATTTATTTCGTGGAAGAATGGGGAAGAAAAGTCAAGTCAATACTCCCATTAGTTTGTTAAATGATCTTCATGTTATGTTGATCCACCTCAATTCGGGTCATTAGTTAGATTGTAATTATGAGTTCTAAAACTCAAGTGTAGGGGTGTGTTATAAACCCCAAGTTATGATGTATTAAATTTAAAAAAAATAGAAAAGAAAAAGAAAAGAGATTGATGTAAAGTTCTGTAGAGTTTGTATTTCTTTGTCCGAGTTCTCTGGCTTAGTAACCAACCAGCATGTATCCTTATAAATAATTAGCTAACCCTTTCACCCCAAAATTCACCCAAAAAGTCACTCCCTAAATGTATCTCATCCGTTTCTGTTTCCATTAAGGTTATCTTACACCTACACCCCACAATCCTTTTTAAAGACCTCTTTAATAGTAATGACTATTACTTGCGCCTAGTAGTGGAGGTTTGATCCTTTACCAAGCCTATGGTAATTTATTTGCTATGACAGGTAATGAGTGTTAATTTTCCATTTCCTAGAGTTGTTATAATTCATTATACAACCGAGAGAAATAGAGAATCCCAAACACTTATGTGAGGTGCTAGTGTATACTTTCCGTGCTTTTAATTACGAGGTCTAGGAGGTTTGGTCTTAAACTGCTTTTAAAGAGTAGGTTAAATGCCCCTAATATTGCAATTGTCTAGGTAGAAAAGCCCATTTGCTTGAGGACAAGCAAATCCCAAGTGTAGGGGTATTTGATGAGGTGTCATTTTATAAACTATTTTGGGGTCATTTACCTCCCTAAATTATGCGAATATGCTCAGATTATGTGCTTAATCATTTGTTTTATTTTTTTAGCACTTGTATGGCATTTGGAGGAAATACGCGTGACTTGGGCTCATTTGGAGAAGAAACGGACAAAACTACGACTCTACACCATTTATCTTGAAGAATTGTGCATACAGAGCGTGGAGATGGCGTCGCGATTACTAAGCGACGACGTTAGGATTTTTAGCGTCATGGATTTGGCGACGGAGTCAGGACGTAGCCGACTTAAAGTGGCTCTAGAAGATTTTACATGGAGACGACATTACGATTTCAACACGACGTCGTCGCGCCGTTTTTCCTATATATACAAAACTGATTTTAGGGTTTTTAGTGTGTAACTTTTGGGAGATGAACCCCAACTTTTATAGTCGAGTTTGGCATCTTTTTAGGCAGTCTTTAGGGCCTCAAAACCCTATTGTAATAGTCTTTAATCCATGTTTTAATCAAGTAAAGTTCATTTATCCCTTTAATCTTTCAATATGTCTATGTATTGTTTGATTGATTTATGTTCTTTATCTTCTTATAACATGCTAGGCTAGATCCTTCAGTATTTACTTATGATTACATGAAGCTTAGATTGTAGATCCTTTTAATGTTGCTTCTTGTGATGGATGTGCGCGTTAGGCTTTAGAAAACTAGCCATAAGATATTAAATTCGCATAGAGTATAGGGAAACGCGAGTGTGTAGAAAGGATACCATCGGTAACAGTCTTCATACTATCTTACCCCCAATATGGTTGATCCCTCTTAAGATAATTCAATTGCATTTAATATACTCTTAGGGGCCTTGTAATTGTCTTCATACTACCTTACTTGTGCGTTTCCTTAACGGAATATAAAATAGACGGCGGGTTCATGTAATTTGTTCATGACTTAGGAAATACTTACACAGATCATCACAAGTGTGATAAAGCAACAAGATTAGGAGAAGCAATCTAAGGAATAGTGCATGATTAAGTAAATACGTTCTTTTATCATATAAGTTATCACCAAAGTAGTTTAGATTATTATTAGTTTAATTAGATAAAAAAAATCAACCTCTCAAACCATGATATTTACCTGCTTTCATAAAAACATAAAAATACAAAATGAATCTTCTCTCAACCTCGTAGACCTCTGTTAGATATTGATCGAGCCTTCCCAACCTATTCCTATAGAGAACGTTAAAAACCCCTGAGTCTTGCCTATACTACACTACAACGGTTTGGTACTCTGCCTAGGGAGTTGTAAAACTTCTTGTGAAGTCTTACGACAACCGCATCACCTTTTTTCATTTTTTTCTATTTTTTGAGTTTTTTTATATACTTCTACCCTGCCATCTACTAAAAATAAATAAATATACATGACTCGGGGTTTATAATGACACCCTTATACGTGAGTTTTTTTATAACTCAATAATAAACTAACTAATGACCCGAATTAGAAGGATCGACAAACATAGATTATATTAAGCACATATGGGGGTAATAATTTGACTTTTTTCCTTATTTCTCCATATAATAAAAACTACCATGAATCCCAATCATTCCAAAATTTTATACAATAACAATAGACTCAACTTAGCAACCATATAATCAAGTAAAAATTAACTAAGGTTAAACAATTGTGATAACAATAATGTACTAAAAATGAGTACATACAAGGAAGGCTAAGGCGATTTAGGTATAACATTTAGTGGGGTGTAAATAATGTTCTTCATTAATAACCTGGAATCCATCAGAAAATTACGAGAACCGTGAAAAGGATAGGCTCAGAAAGGTGTGCTATGGGTATCTTGCACTAAAATGAGTGCAAAGCAAGGGTGTTGGGGCAGTTATATTACCAATGAGATCATCATAAATATAAAAACACAGGCTAAAAACAAGGGTTATCCTAATGCCTCTTATCACTTAGCAAATCCTCATCATACGAATGCGATCTCACTAGCAGTCTTTGGATGCATCGCTAATGCAAGTTCTAGAATCTATAATACAACCGGTACACTCTCATAAGCATTAAAAATAAATGCTTTTATTTTTAAAGATCTATGGAGAATCTCACATTTTGGGGTGGAATCCATGAGACGCTTCTAATACTAAAGTTTCACCGATATATGTCATAAAAAAATTTGTGCCAAAATTATCGTCCTAAACTATGTTTCGGTATATTACACATCCTTTTAAGAAAAAAGCAAATGCAAATGAAAGAATAATTTCAAAAGGTTTTTATTACCCCATACACTTATTTTGAACATTGTCCCCCAATGTTCTACAAGTACCTAAAACCGAATAAAGGGAAGATAAATAAAAAGCAGAGAGAGTTGAGGAGAAAATTAATACTCTCTTGTTGGCTCATTATCATGAGAAGAAGAAACAAATTGATCCTCGCTTAAATCTTCATCCAAGATCGTCCCAAGTAAAAATCCAAGAATTATGGGACTCTCCTTATCTAATATATCCTGAGAAAATCAAAGACAAAAACAACTATTACCAGCGTAAAATCGTAATGATTTATAATTACAGAACTTTTTATAATCATAAACTAAAATCCTAAGAAAGCATTAAAGATAGAATGTTAGTACTAATGTAGTCGTGTTTTTTACAAAATTATGGAAAATTAAAAATTCTGGAAATTTAACAAAAATAACTTTTAAAAAATTCAAAAAAATGTGGATTTCTCCACTGCTACAATTCTGACGCCGTCAGGTATAAACCCTAACGCCGTCAGGAACACCTGGCAGGTTTTGCATTTTCGTTTTTTGGAAAAATTCTGCAAAAATAAGCTATTAATTATTTCCTGGAAAAATTACTGCATAAACCACAAAATCGATTATTAGTACTAAAAAATATGATCAATAACAAACAAACAATAAATTTAAAATATCGAATTAGCATAAAATTATCTATTTTACATGTTTGAAATGGTTCGTAAAAACTAGATTTTTCCCTACACTTATTTTATGCAAAATACCTTTGATTGCAATTAAGACGAAGTTAAGGACAAAACAAAGCATGTTCACATATACTTCAAACGTATAAGACAAATAATAAATATTAAAACACACGACACTCCCAAAATGTATAAAATAAAAGGATTGGGTTGCCTCCCAACAAGCGCTTTTCGTTATTAATGAGTCTTCTAGCTAGACTCGGAGTCATACCCCTATGAATCATAAAAATTCTCCAAGTCAATAATATTGCTTGGCTTCTCTTTTTCGGATAGTTTCCTAGTTGTGGGAATTGATTGAAAAACTCTATCAAATTTTTCTCCATTGAGGTCAATCATTTCAATCCTAATTTTGTGGCTTATTTCAATCTATTTTCTTATCAATCATATCCTCCGATTCTCACATATTTCCCTTAAAATTTATAGGTATAGCTCCTAAGAATTCCACCATTTTCCTAAATACTAAGACATCCTTAAAAGGATTGAGTTTGGCGTCCCTAGCTATTTCCCATTCCATTGGTAAATGGTTATCGGTAAAGTCTTTCACCAAATAGTAAGGGGGTCGAGCACATATGTCATTCGTACTAGGTCGCAGGTCATAAGACTTTCGTCTTGCTATGGTAGTCCAATATGGCGTATGCTTATGCCCTAGGCCAATTTCCTTAACTCCAAACATTGACCTAGTAATTCCTTCTTCTACCGCTATCTTAGCTTTCTTACAATCTATTACGACACTAGCGGTTGCTAAAAATCCTCTTCCTACAAAGTAAGGGCGTTAGGGTCCTTTTATCAATCTATGAGTAAAAGCGCCCTCAATAGTTTTAAATCTTCCATTCATATACCTCTACGTTTTCACAATTCCTAAGGGATACGACTTGTTCCCTTCCGCTTAATCTAGGACTAACTCTCGAGTCCTTCTAATAATCTTATTTTTGGTTTGAGAAAGAGAGAATACGGGAAATTAACTTCATACATGTCCTTAAATAAGGTATCAAACGGCTTTGAAGTCCTGGTCTATAAGGTTAAGATGAAAATCAGGGTCTTTCATTTCTTGCGCATCCTAGCCTTTTAATGAACGCAGACCTATTTTTGCCTAACTTAAGACTCTCGACATATTTATCCAAAATAACGTTGTAGATGGGAGCATGAGCTAGAACTTCAAAAACCGGTAGGTTAAGATGCAAATCCTTGAATTCATGTTCTAGAGCTTTTTCAGGTTCTTTTGATTTTGGTGTTTTAATTTCGTTGACAGTTAAAGTTTTTACTTGTGGTTGGTCTTTTTGAAAAGTATTTATTGATTTGAAACACGCTTTGATAGCATTGATCGAATTGAAAGGATTGGAAGAACTTTAGGGATCTTTCATTTGGGTAAGGATGAGCAAACAAAACTAAAGCGGTGGAGTTAACAATCAATTTTGGGTTCATAATCGTGTCACTTGGAAGTGCTCCTGTCATTTGGTCGTTGATAGCCTTCAAGAAAATGTCAATTTAATTAGTCATCTTGCTTTGTTGTTGTTTGAAATCGGCTTCAAACTTGGAAAACCTAGCATCTTAAGATGCCATAAAGTTAGACACCAATCCTTCGAGGTTTGATTGATTATTAAAATTTTGAGGATTGTTGTTAAAGGTAAGGTTCGGAAATGAACCGTTTGGTTGAATATGATTAGGTGGGTTTGAAAAATTGTTTTGAGAATTTTAAGGTCGCCTCCACCTAAGGCTGAAAATCCCCCTTTGCGTTAGTTTAGGTTTAACATAGATTTAACATAGAATTAATTAGGACTAACATAGATAACTAAAATACTGATAGATTTAAGTGTTAACACTCGCTCTTAGTGATCGACACCCTACTTACCAACGAGCTTACAACTGACCAGGTACACTGCCCGTTAGTGTTTGTTGATAGGTAAAGTCGGCAAAATATAAATAGTAAAACTTGAATAATAAATTACCTACACACGATGAAACACATCATTATCCAAGGCATAAGTTATCACTGGAATAATCCTAACATTGTGATAATGAGGAGGCGTTGGTTTAACATTGAAGGGGATGAAGAATGAAAAAGAACTGTATGGATAAAGTGTGTAAAGAAAGAATCCCTCCACACAACTTTAGGCAAAAACCAGGTCAATGCATAATCTATCGGTAATCACAATGATGATTCTAGTATTGAAGACAAGTCATCATAGACCTAGTGATGCATAGAACAACCCTCCTAGCTACTTAGGCTTCTTTCAAAAGAAGTTTGTTTCTTTTCTCACAGAGATCAACACGCTTCTATCGAATTTCTCATTCTGATATTATAGATATTGAAAAGGTGGCAGTCCGCTCTAGCCTCCGATCACCAAATAACAAAAGTGTACCTATAGAATCTAGAGCCAACGAGATTAATCAAAATCTTATTAGGGCACAAATTCCATAAACAATTGATGTTCATCTTTAAGAACAGAAGTTGTACAAAATTCCTACGCATTATCCTCGTGATATTTCCATAAAATTCAGAGTGATACTCTTTAGTATTCACAGTGACGAATGGAAATCCTGCCAGTGTCAGCATTAAATAGCACTAGGGTAGGTGACTTGCGAGATTCTATATGAATCAAGCTCGTGACAAGTGGATATCTAATTTGGTCCAGTGAACGAATTGACAACTCAATCAGTAAGACAGTAAATAACTGATTCACTCTTATCGTGTTGTCTGCTTTGGGACGTTCTGGTAATGAGAACAGGCTGGTACAGCCGAAAACCCTGTCAAGGAGATTCTTCTAAATTGAATTTACCTGATCACAGGTATAATATTTATACTGTGGAATGGTCCTCACGGAAGAAGAGGTTAACGCTACCGAACTTTGCCGAATAACAAAGACATGATTCATCTATATCTGCTATTCTTTCTAACCTTTACATGCACGTAATGACGTTGGTGTTCGCCTCAGTTCCAGTGTCGTCAAGACCACATGCTCATACTCTAAGCTCAAGGATATATTCAAGGCATCAATCAAAGAATTGAAGAAAGCTATGAACATTCAAGATACACTTCCGCACGCTTTGATAAACAAGATTTTCCTCAAAGAACATCAAGTATATGATTGCAAGCAAATCAAGATGAAGATCTATGTTGAGGGAGATTGTTAGCTTTCAAGAGATATCTAAGTATTAGTATGTTGGTTAAAAAGTCATCCACGCTAAGAAGTATCCAAGATTATCTCAAGGCTAAAGACCAAGATATCAAGTTAAAGATAAAAGATATCAAGATAAAGATCAAGATCCAAGATCACAAGCATGCAAAAGGAACTGCAAAGTAATTCCCAAGAGTATAAGGTTCCAAGATCTACGACGTTACAAGAAGTGAAGCTATATATGCAATGACCACCCCTTAGGGGGAGGTTGTTAGCCTTAGTTTTTAGTAAAGTAATGGTCATTAATATTCCCGAACCTTGTATAGGATTGTTGTAGTTTACGGGAATTCTATAAGCTAATTGGGCCTAAGTTGTAGGCTTAAAAGCCCATTAGTGATATGTTTTAACCCAAAAGAAAGCCCAAGGGAGCCAATCCCTCTTAGAGTATAAATACCCCTCCCAAGCATGTTTGGGAGGGTGTTGGTTCATTTCTTTTCTATACTAGAGCCTTCCATCTTTCTCTCTATCTCTTTATCTCTCTACATCTCTTTCTCTCTCTAGATTTTTTTTATTTTCGGTTTGTTGTATGAATGATGTTAGTGTTACAAGTGTTTGACATGGACTAGGCGATTTGAGCATATTGAACGAAGATTTGAGCACAGGGACTAGGCGATTTGACTGCCAATTCCCACGGTTTGTCCGGGCGATTTGAACATGTACATCCAGCGATTTGATCAACATGTCTCGTGGTTTGATTAATAGGATCCCGCAATTTGATCAAGTTCCTCATGCGGTTTGATCATTTCTTGCCGATGTTTGAGTACTTATCCTTAAAAGTTACATTTTTACACCGCTAGCCCTTATTGCCCATTTGATCTTAAATGACAAGTTAACTAGACGACATTTATCATTTGAATGTCATTTCGATCGAAGAAAATCCTTGTTGTGAAAACCTAATTTCCTTAAAAAAAATTAACCTTGGCGCATCAGGTGGGCATATGACCTACTTTAGGCATATGAACAAATTTGGGAATCTAATATACAATACAATCAAAACAAAAACAACAAAGCAAACACAACACTTAATGCTAAAACAATCCCATACAAGATTCACTAAAACGTCAAACGGCTATGAATTTGGATTTAGAATGTCAAGTGAGCATGGAGTTCATTTAGTATCCCTTATTTGAGATTGAAGTGGGTTTCACGAAGATGTCTACTTAGTTCATCATCGAGACTTCCTTCTAATTTCTTCCCCTTTTTCTTTAAACCCTCTCTATCAATTGATGACTTGCTTGAACATATACAGCTTATGATTGAGACTTGGATTATCTAGTTATACCTGATGTATGGAGTTACATTGTAGTACTCACGGGTTATAGCTATCACTTTAAGAAGTTACATTGTAGTGCTCAGTGTTACACGCAAATGCATATATGGATATATTCAAGAGGTAAGATACTTATACCTTCCCAAACAAGGCATAATGTACAAAGGGATTCTGAAGCTGCATATTTCTCTACATCGTTCTTCAATCAACAACAGTACAAGCTTAAGTAACAACTTTGGGGGATTTTACTTCATTCTCAAGTTTGGTATATTAGGTTTACTTCATTATGTGGTCACAGCAATAGCCGACAGAATACAAGGTTGGTAAGTTAGCCAGAGAGTTCAAAGGTTGAGATGTGATCAACAATTCTCAAGGGATATTTGAAGCTACAAAACGTTAATGGTACTTCACATTCTACATAAAAAATTTCAAAGTTCTTTAGTGTCATTCATAGTTTTTAAGATATTTACTTAAGACGAGAACTTCTCGAGTATATGGGCGTACACGTCAATGATGCTTCCAAAAGTTCGAAACCATCGTGAGAGAAAATGTGTACATTGATGTAATCAGGTCAACTTCTAGGGGTAAGTAATGTATACTACTTTACTTAGTATGATTTTGTGTGAAGTATTCTGCAAGCGTGAGAAAATGTTGTTAATCTCTTGCATGTTCCCCCGAATAGATACTCACCAAGACCAAATGTCATTAAACAGTATAGAAGCAGTATTATTTGGTGTGGATGGATTATTCTTCTACAATATACCGTTGTGCACTTCAAATGTCAAAGTTAAAAGATCGTTCAAGCTACATCAAAGTTTCAGAATTTGCTCAAGATACGGATGTTGGTTTGGGGGAAGCTAATTTAGAAACTTTGCCAAAAAGGAGTCTATGAAGAAAGATTTTCAAGACATGTTGCATGAATTGGGGGCAAGTTAATCCAACTCATGCATATTACAGTGGTTCTTGAACAAGTAAAGACACTAAAGATCCAAGCTGGAGTACAAGTTTCAAGACCGTAAGACACAAAAGTCATCTTCAGCATTGGAATCAATTTGGAAGGCTTTATTTTTTGTATTTGTACTTTTTAGGAACATTGTAGGTAATTATGCATGTCCACATATTTGGGGAAGATTGTTAGCCTTAAAATATGTTGACCTATACGGAATTACATTTAGTAAATATAGGCAAGACACGTACATATTAGAATAGTCAATAATTGTAACTAGCACGTGTCAAGGGCCTATATAAACCCCTCCATACTTCTATGGAGTGGTGAGGATTTATTGTATCATTTCACAAAAGGTGTGTGTGTTTTTTCTCTCTCTAAAACATAAACACATCTTCCCTTTCTCTCTTTATAAATCTAACATGACTTTCTTTCTTTTTATCCTCCTCGACCTCTGGATCGCTCCTAGTTTAGTGAATAATATTGTTAACAAAATTGTTTTTATGGTAATATTGAAATACTTCGATAAACGCATTAGCCATTTATAGATTTTCTAAGGCATGGACAAAACATATTCATGGGTCACCCAGTTTGACTTGCTATGAAAAATGACTATATCAATGTGAGTGTGGTATGACCCGTTTTTGCAACCTAGCAGGCATGCCAACTCTATAGCCAATTAACCATGACATGCAATTCACTCAATATCCTTGAATCTAAGTACTGCTGATAATGAGTTCTGAATACAGGATGCTGATAAGTCACCATAAAGCAATGCAAGCTCAATATCGATGTAGAATGGTTTGTTACTTATCGTTGAGCAAAACATGTGTTACTATTGAGTTCTCTTGTTCCTAAGGATTCACAAGGTAAAATCCAGTATTTTTTGTCAAAGACATGTAATTAGGAAAGTGTACAATGTATATAGTTCCCAAATTTTGTTCTCAAAATAGTTCAAGAAAACGTAGTATACCCACTTGATTAATGGTCCAACACTTAGGGTTAATTCATTGACGTTTTTATGTGTAGACATCTATTAATGTAAGATTATATATCATGGATCTTTTTGTGTTTTTGTAAATCAAAATTCATTTACAAGTGGTTGTTGCAATGATTTTATAAGCTCTTTATGCTTACAAAAAGTGGTTGAATGATAGTCCTTTTCCGTATTCGAGATTACATTATTGATAAATCTATTTTTAACCAGGCATAATACATTGGGCATGTATATATATGTTGCACGAAAATTGAAAATTAACATACAGCTTCACCATGAATCGTCTGGAACATGGAAAGTTTTAACAACACGTACATCGATAATGCCTAATATACTCGCGTATGCAAACACCCCACCGCGAAGCGCTGGTCTTGAAACCTCATTTACCACCATTACATTGTATCGGAGCTCTCAGGATCCTACTTCAAGAAATTAGAACATGGACACATGTGCGAGCTCTCACCTTAATGATTCTATTTATAGTCTTAGTGATGTTCTTAATATGCGTATTTATCCATTTGTCTCGGCTGGTGATGATTATTCCATACTTGTTACTAAATCTGGCCATAATATTTTGCCTACACCTCATCGACCCCTTCATTTAAATAATGTTCTTATTACTCCTAATATTTTCAAGAATTTATTTTTTATCCGTCAATTTGTTCGTGATAATAATTGTATAGTTGAATTTGGTGTTTTTGGTTTTTCTGTTAAGGATTTCATGACCCGTCGGGTTCTTCTACGCTGTGATAGTATTGAAGATCTTTACCCGGTCACGATTTCCACCATCTCGCATACTTTTCTCACCAGTCAATATACGTGGCACCAATGCCTTGGACATCCAAAAAGTGAAGTGTTGTGCCGTCTTCTTTCTAGTAATTCTATATCATATTCTAAAGAGAAAACTCCCGTTCTTTGCCATACCTGTCAGCTTGGTAAACACGTAAGGCTTCCATTTGTTAGTTCTAATACGTCGGTCAAGTCTTGTTTTGAGGTTGTTCACTCGGATTTGTGGACTTCCTAAATTCTGATTCTCTCTAGTTTTAAATATTATGTTTTATGCTTGGAACATTTTTCGCAATATGTTTGGGTTTATCCGTTGGTTAATAAATTGGATGTCTTGTCTAAATTTGTGTTGTTTCGTAACTTTGTTAGCACTCAATTTAAGTGTAAAGTAAAGTCATTTCAGTGTGATCATGGTGGTGAATTTGACAACCATGCTTTTCATAAGTTATTTGCCTCAAATGATATATAGTTTTATTTTCTTATCCAAAAACCTCCCAATAAAATGATAAGTTTAAACGGATGATACGAACCATAAACAATCTCATTCGCACCTTACTTTTTTAGGCTCATCTTCCTCTGAATTTTTGGGTAGAATCACTAAATATCAGTGTTGCAAAACATGGTCTACAAGGCCGATTAATCGCCGATTAGACACTACAAGGCCACCAACCTTGCCGATTAATGTAACAGGGTAAAACAAATAGATCAATCGCGGTCAACGGCGATCAACGGTGGTCAACGGTTGTCAAACTTGTCAGAAACCTTCTAATCTTGCCAGAAGTACCTAAAACTCACCGTAAACTTGTTTTGATCACTTATATTAACTGTTTAAATATATTACAAGTTGTTTTTAGAATAAAAACTTTCTAATAATATCTAAAACTCAACAGAAACACATAAAACTTGCTGGAAATACCTAAATTTTGCCAAAATTGCCAATCCGATTAATCGCCGATTAATCTCACCTTGACCGATTACAAGCTACAAGGTGGTCGACCACTCGACTAACGATTCACGATTTTTGCAACCTTGCTAAATATGGCCGTACACTTGTTAAATATTTTACCCTTGAGTGCTATTAATAATGACATCCCCCATACCCGTTTTTTATAAAACCAACCGGGATTATAGCCTCTTGTGTACTTTTGGGTGTTTACGTTACCCACATTTGGATACCACTAATAAAATACAACCACGTGTTACACCATCCATTTTTTGGGACATGCCTCTAACCATCGTGGGTATCGTTGTCTTGACCAAAATACAAATAAAATTATAATTTCTCGACATGTTACCTTTGATGAGATGGTATTTCCTTTTGGCTCTATAACACCCACTTCACCCCTATCATATCCATTTTTGGAAGAGCCAACTAGCATTATCTCTCACATCATTCGTTCATCTTCTACCGCAACTAATCCCACCCTACACCAAATGCCTTTTGATGGTACTATGACCCAACAAACGCACACCCAACCAATCCCTACTAGCCCCATAGCCCAAATGGCCCAACTAACACAAACAGAACCGGCCCCTACTAGCCCCGTAGCCCAGCCAACCTAACAAGATATTCAAACCCAGCCCGTTTCACCACCTATTGTTAACCCAAACCCGGTTTCGGTTCATCCCATGGTCACACGCTTTTGTGTCGGGTCCAATTGTCTAACTAAGCGTCTAAATCTTTATGTATCCACTATTTCTCCTTTACCAAAATCGTATAATGATGCATTTAATGATCCAAATTGGCAAAATGTTATGTGTGATGAATATAATGCACTTATTAAAAATAAAAATTAGACTCTTGTGCCTAGACTCACGGATGCCAATATTGTTCGTTGTATGTGGTTGTTTCGCCATAAGTATTTAGCAGATGGCACTCTTAGTTACTACAAGGCTCATCTTGTAGTAAATGGTAGTACGCAGTTAGAGGGTATCGATATTGATAAGACTTTTAGTCCGGTTGTTTAACCCAGCACTATTCATTCCATTCTTAATTTGGCTACTTCTCGACATTGGCCAGTTCATCAACTTGATGTCAAGAATGCCTTCTTACATGGTGATTTATCTAAGATTGTTTATATGCATCAGCCTCTATGGTTTCAGGATTCTGCACATGCTAACTATGTTTGTTTATTACATAGATCTCTTTATGGGCTAAAGTAGGCCCCTTGGGCTTGGTTTCAGCGATTTGTGGCTTATATTACTCGTGTTAGGTTTACTTATAGTCATTGTGACTCATCATTATTTATTTATAGACACGGAACTGACACTGCTTATTTATTCTTCTATGTTGATGATATTGTTCTTACTACTTCTTCTAAGATTTTGTTACAGCAAATTATGGCTTCATTGCATCAGGAGTTTTCTATGACAGATCTCGGTTCACTTAATTATTTTTTGGGTATTTCTGTTACACGTGATTCTTCAAGGGTGTTTTTATCTTAGCGCAAGTATGCTGCTAAGATTCTTGAGCGGGCTCATATGGTTAATTACAATCCCAATCGGACTCATGTTGATACTGAGTCTAAACTAGGAGATGATGGTGATCTAGTATATAATCCAACATTATATCAGAGTCTTGCGAGTTCTCTTTAGTATCCATGATCCTCGTGAGCCTTATTTCTCGGCTAGAAATTTATTATGTAGTGCAGCAGGTTTGTCTTTATATCCATGATCCTCGTGAGCCTTATTTCTCGGCTCTTAAACGGATTTTGAGGTATGTTTGTGGCATTTTAGATCATGGGTTACATCTATTTTCATCTTTTACTACATCTTTGGTTGGTTATTAAGATGTGGATTGGGCTGGTTGCCCTACTACTCAGAGATCGACATTAGGATATTGTGTATTTCTTGGCAACAATTTACTCTCTCGGTCCTCTAAGCATCAACCGATGCTTTCTCGGTCTATTGCTGAGGCAGAGTATCGTAGTGTTGCCAGTGTTGTTGCTGAGACTTGTTGGTTGAGGAATCTACTATGTGAGTTGCGTACACCTTTGCCTTCCACTATACTTATTTAGTGTGTTAATGTCACTGTTGTTTATTTGTCTATTAATTTAGTTCAGCATCAACGCACGAATCATATAGAGATAGATATCCACTTTGTTCAAGATTTGGTTGTTGTTGGTCGTTGTTGGTCAGGTTCAAGTTCTTCATGTTCCATCTTATAGAATAAGTAAAGGAGGGTGAATACGTTTCCGTTTTAAAACTAAAATATTTTGTATCAAATTGCCGATCAAGCGTAGCGTAATATGAAGAGTGTTCATAATAGTTCTACAATAACTATATATATAGTAGCAAAGCGTATCACAACAATACAACTATAAACACAATATTCATATCTATTCACGACACAAACATAGTCAAAACAATAAAAGAAACATGATACGCAGTTATCTATATAATGCAAGTATAAATATAAAGCGAAAAATGCGAATCTAAATGTGAGAGATAAGTAAAAGGAAATGCAAACCGAACACGATGATTTATAGTGGTTCTGTTACGAAGAGTTACTTCACTAGTCAACAAGCTCCTTTCTCGGTAGAGAAAACCGTACAACGTCGCTTACATTATTTCTGACGCTAAGCTAGATGTCGAGTTCTTCTTCGGGTATAACCAAACCCGTTATGTTTATGACCTAACATAACTAACCACTATGTCGCTTACAATGTTTTCTGACACTAGGCTAGATATCAAGTTCTAATCTTAGCTAGAACCAATCTACCACTAACACAAGTTATATTTTATGGAACAACATAACAAACCTTGTGTTTTAAGGCCGAAACACATAAACCATCGAACCTATAATCTATATAACAATGTTACTGTAAGA
>BQNB010077217.1:9196-30910 GCA_026074375.1 Tanacetum coccineum | reverse complement strand
GTGGGTCTTGACTTTGACCCGAATCGAACGCAGCCTCCCCCCCCCCCCCCCTTTTGGTCGTTTAACAGCCGAAACAAACACCACCTTGTGGGCTATTTTTCAATCGAGAACCAAGACGGAAACAAGACCACAACAATCGAAAACCATTAATAAAACAACCACAGCCCGACACCTTGAGGGTGCGGCTGTGGTGATAACAAACCGAACGCACCCTAGGTCGTTTTCAAAACCACACGCACCCTAGTGGTTTATAAAAACCCCACGCACCCTATCTTGGTGCTAACCCCGGATCCAAACGCACCCACTGTCAAGGTGACAGCAGGGGTGACGACGGCGAGGAGGGGATGATGATGCGACGGTGGTGATGATGACGATGGGGTGGCGGTGGTGTGGGCTGAGTGGTGGTGGAGGCGCGTGGATATGGGGATCGGGTAGATCCGGGCATTATCTAACTTTTTATCATTTTTGGGTTCGCCGGAGTTTGGCCGGAAAAGTGACCGGCGGCGGTTGGGTGGTGGCCGGCGGCGGCTGTGGTGGCCGGATAAATGGGAGAGAGAGAGTGAGGAAGATGAGTATGTGTGTGTGTATATTTTTTTTATAAATGAAAAAAAATGATATAAATTATATATATATAATAAAAGTTTTAAAAATTTTGAATAGTTGTTAATAGTTGAGGGTTAACTTTGTAAATACTTCACAGGGACCTAACGTGTAACTTTTGTTAATTATTGATTCGGGACTCGTTTGAGGTACTTAACGGAGGAATTAAAATACGAAACTTGCGCCATTGTTTTCCAAACAATTTTTCTGATAAAAATGAGTATTCGCTTGATAATATTTCATAAATATTTTATAACATTTAATAAAATATTTGTTATTCATTTGGTGAACCGGTTACGTCTCGTTCAAAAGTAAAAATAGAAATAAATTTTTAACTCGTATATTTGCGTTATCTACAAACGTTACTGAATAAAATGATACCAATTCATTAAATATTTTTATTTAATAAAAAGTGTAAACTAATCATAATTTAATTATTTTCTCGTTTCTAAATCTTGCGAGGGTATTTCAGTCACTTTCTGACTGTTTTCGGGTCTCGGTCAAATCTGACTGCCACGTTTCTGTGTCTCGGCTAAAAATAAAAAGTGGTCTGAAAGTCGTTTTTACATAAAATGCTGAGTCCGAATAATGAAACACGTGATTTTGGCTGGTCGTTTTTGATAAGCAGCTAAAAATAAATTAATTTTTTTTTAAACGACTAAATCATGTAATAATTATTTAAATTATTATTTTAAATATGTTTGAAAATGACGGTTGTTACAGTCTTCCCACCTTAAGAGAGCGCCGTCCCGGTGCTCAATTTGTTTTATTCGTCCTTGGTTTACTAGTGATTAGATGAGTGGATATACTAGGTCATCGTTCGAGGTTCATCCGAAAATTTTTGAGTAGAAACCAAAGGTCAAAGCATAGGATTTATGCATTCGTATGAACGAATGAATCCAAATGTATTGAGATCTTTCAATATCGCGACAAGGCCTATGCGCTTAGTCGCTCACATCGCAATTCGCGTACTCCGAATATATCGCTCTCGCCATTGCGCCTCACGACGCCCTGATATCGTTCCAACTCCCCTCCAGCCTCGGCACATTCCTTGCTCCTATCACTCGTGTTTTCATGTTTTACTTAATACTACGCCATTTGACTGCTCAAGTGCTAGCGGCCTCGGACGATACTCATTCGGTAATAATCCATATTAAAAAGCTAGCAGAGTCGAAGTCAAATTCATAGCCCTAAGGAATGATTCATACGGACGGAACAACTCGATATGTCGGATACAACAATAAGTCATCTACACACTCATTTATAATTTGTCACTTACAAAAAGAGGCGTCCTAATCCTTGTAAGTAATAATTTATAAACTTATGGTTTGGCAGTTTATATTTCCTTATTCAAATGAAGAAGCATCATAATTCATTTCAATAAGATGATTATAAAAAATTCATCATACTAAGTATCGCGCCGGCACAAAAACAACGTTATAAAACAATAGATTAACGAAAACTAACATTACGATCAAAAGCATAGGAAGAGGTGTTTCCTAATCAAAGTGGGAGTGGTAAAGTAAATCGGTCATTTGGTGTTTTCCTTCCCCCGCTCTAGGGAGTAATTGAGAAATCAAAAGTAGGATAACGAGTGATCATTATATTTTAAATTGACTGATATAAGGTAAATAGTAAGGCGTCATACGATAGACGTAAGAAAGCGAAATCATAAACAAGTATTAAATACTCGTTATCCATATAATAGTAGTAGAGATACAAGAGAGAGCTTATAAAGGAATCCATGGAAGAATGCTGCGCGCGGATATCGGACAATGGTGGAAAGAATCTTAAAAATTTTCAAAAAAGGTTATAGTCTAGGTTTTTGAAAACCTAGTTCTCTACAACAGTTGCTCTGAACCTTCGTAACACCCTGATATTTCGACAGCGCGGAATACCACCATTGGGGTGCTACTTTTAGTATTAAAGTACAAGTCACAGAGAAAACGACCTCACAAACGAGACGTTTAATAAATGTCACATTCATTTAATTAAATTGTCAGAGTTATATAGGTTCCAATTAATGTATTAGAAAACATTGTCAAAACGTTTGTCAATAGTGTTAGTTAATAAGCCTTTAAAAAAATTATATTCCGCGCGACTCGAATGCTCCCAATGCTCCACTAGCAAAATAGTAACCTGAAAATACATGCTAAAACGTCAACAATAATGTTGGTGAATTCATAGGTTTAAGTAAAAAGCGGTATTGAAATAATTTAAGAAATATTTCAGAAGAAAAATAGCGTTACAACATTTAAAAGTGTTATTTCGAATCCATTCCGAATCCAAGTAGTGATTCAGTAAATCAGAAGTATTTAAAAGTGGACACAAGCTCGAAGTAATGGTGGGAATAAGTACATATTCCCGAGTCCAAAAACAAGTAATGTAGAAGAGGAACAACATTCATCAGGTCTAAAGTATATATTATTGCACTAAGCTCATGACACCGAAGCCTTAACTAGATTTGTGCCCCAAATGTATAGGATGCTTGCCAACAACCTAAAAGTACTCCCAATGTTAAATGCACCCGATCAAACTAGTGACCCAAGTAAGGGTGGGGATTGTCAGTCCCGATAGATCTACCCATAACATTCGCGCTTACTATAATAGCAATTAACGGTTCATGAAAAGTAGGGACTTAAGTGGCAATATAGTGACTACTTAGGCAATAATATTCAGGCAGTAATCTGGATAGCATACAATTTAGAAAACACTTGTGTCCATAGTAAAACAATCATGTTGTTCAAAATTCACGGTTTCAAAGGTAGGTATTCAACGATCTCAAATCATGTAGTAAACAAATCAAGATTTAGTAAAAATAGTCAGGTAATGCTTACGTATAAAAATCAATAAGTTTATGTAGTAAAACGAGCACGTATTCTCACCCCGAAAACAGTTTATGAAAACCATTAAAAGAGAAAAGGTGGGGTTATGAACTCACAAAGTATTGAAAGGTAATTATGTTGTAGTAAAATATACAAGTTTGTAAACGAGCATGTATTCCCCTCGCGGGTTTATAAAACATTGAAAAGATTGAAATGCGAGACTATGAACTCACCTTGATGTTGCAGAGCAACTTGCAGAAATGCCCATAATAAGCACAACACAAATGGAAGACGAAACGGCTCGATCAAGAAGTTGCATCTAATCTTAATGGCTAAATCCTACTACTTAGGATAATGAATTTGGGTTCCCCGATGGATGAGTTTGATGGTTGATTAAATAAAATACACCGAAAAGAATATACAAAGTATGTAATTAGTTATCTCTTGGTGTTTATATGATACGTGTGAAAGTACTCAATTGCTGTATAGTGTATATGTATTATCCATCATATAGGTTGTCACGCTAGAGAACCATTATTTGACTAATACATAGATCCTCTAATCACGCTCACAATATATAATATCTAATAAGCTATAATAGTAGCTACCGACCCGCATATCTTCATATTACTTATCTTTCTCTAGCTCTATTATCTCTGTCAAGCAAAGTCATCACCCAAGAAAAAATAAATTCCGTAAATTTTATAATTCGGACACGTTTTCGAAATTCGCTTTATAGGATAAATACAAACGTTCTTGCATAAAAGTAAGCACACGTTTTAAAGTTACGAGTTAGATAAATGACGTTTTAAAGACTTTTACAAAAGTTATAGTTGGGAATTATAAAATAATATTTTATAATTTAGTATTTCGTTACGCGTTTTAACTAAACTAAACTAGTCATCTTTTTTATAAGAGTATAGTTTTCGTTTACTTACCGATTTATTGTAAAATCATAATTTAAAATCTTAAATACTATATAACTTTGTTATTTTATCAGGTTCCTAAAATAATATAAACTTTAATGTAAATTTACTAAATATAAGGATTTTTAGAAATTTCGGCATGACCTAGTCGTTTACACGACGTTTCCCATTTTTACAAAATCCAACGTTTTCCGTTTTAATCAATCCGTTGCAATTATTCGCGGGTTTCTATATATATATATTTAAACCAGACAAATATCAGAAACAAAAATAAAATAAACCAAACACACCCGAAAGCTGTTAACCACTTAACCAAACACACCCGAAAGCTGTTGTCCCAAACGCACCCTTACGGGTCGTTGACCAGCGAAACAAACACCCCTATAGGCAGATTGAAACCCATTACCAAACGCACCCTTAATGACCAAATCTGCCAAAACCAAACACACCCCTTGGGTGTTATTCAGCAAAACAAACGCCCCCTTATGGCTGCCCAGAACCAAACACACCCCTTGGCTAATTACTACAACCAAACGCAGCCCTGTGTGGCCACAACCCAACCCGAACGCACCCTTTTCGGCTGTTTTTATAACACAAACCACACGCACCCTAGCTGTGATTTTTCACAGCCAAACGCACCCCATTTGTAGGCTGACCCGACAACCCAACGCACCCATTTGGTGCTAGACCAACCCGACGCACCCTGCTGGTGGGGTGTGCGGGGGTGGTGGTGAGGCTGTGGCGGCACAGCAGCCGAGAGAGAGAGAGAGAGAGAGAGAGAGAGAGAGAGAGAGAGAGCGGTGTGGGGAGATGATGACGATGGTGATGTTGGGACGGCTGTGGTGTGGAGGTGATGATGGCAGCGGCTATGACATAGTGGGGATGGTGGTGATGAGATGCGACGAAGATGGAGGTGGTGGTTGTGGATTTACGTCTAGATTTAGGTGAGGGGGGTTTTGTGGGGGGGGGATTTGACCTCGTGGGGGGGGTTGTGGGTGGGGGTTCTTGGGAGGGTAATGAGTATGATGAAGGTGATGATAATGATGGTGGGATGCAACTGGGGTGGTTTCGGTAATGATGGCAGCGGTGGTGTTGTAGTGGTGCGTGGGATGGTGATGGTGGCAGCGGGGTGATGATGGTGGTGGAGTTATGGTGGGCTGCGGTGGGGAGGCAGCTGGAGGAGGTGGAGGCGCGTAGAGGAGAGTGACTAGGAGGATCGGGTAGATCGGGTCATTAGGAACCTTTTTGGATTCGGCCGGAAAAGTCCGCCGGAAAACTTTTCCGGCGGCGGCGGCGTGGTGGTGGCCGGCGTGAACAGTAGCCGGTGGTGGGGGAGGGGAGAGAGGTTGAAGATGAGTATGTGTGTGTGTATTTTTTTTATAAATGAGAAAAATGATATAAATTATATATATATAATAAAAGTTTTAAAATTTTTGAATAGTTGTTAATAGTTGAGGGTTAACTTTGTAAATACTTCACAGGGACCTAACGTGTAACTTTTGTTAATTATTGATTCGGGACTCGTTTGAGGTACTTACGGGGAATACCCCACTGAAAATTTTCGCCATTTTTTTCAAACAATTATATTAGCAAAAAATGATTATACTCATGAACAATATCATAAATATATATATAACATATCATAAACAATTATTTTTATTCATTTTGGTGATCTCATTTAGTTTTGGTTATTTTATTTCACTCCCTGTTACGTTCTCGTTCAAAAGTAAAAAATAGAGAATACTATATTTTTAACTCGATATTTGCGTTTATTAACAAACGATTTTAAATATAAATGTTACATGATTTTATTTTAATATTTTTATTAAATAAACATTGATAATCAAAAATAAATTTAATTATTTTTGTGTCAGTCCGCGTTGTATGTTGTTCTCAAAATTTTATGCAAGTGTATTTCGGTCACTTTCTGTCCCGTTTCTGGGCCATGGATCCAATCTCTTGAAATTTGTTGTTATCAAGTTGCTTTTGAAGTTGATCCATGTTTAGGAACATCGTGCTTGTAAAAGTCTCAAAATCTTGACCAAAGAGTGTTGCAAACGCGCGTCCGAATCCATTCTCGGTTCGACTTCCTTTTAAGTCGTTGTTTGAAAGACGCTTGAGGTGTGAATGAAGTCGTTGAAAAGATACCATGCAACTTTCTTTTGATTTGTCTTGAATTAGTTGCATTTGTTGTTCTTCTGATTCCGAACACGAAGATAAGGTATCTTTCTTTTCCATTTTATCGTGAATTGAAGTGAAAAAGATTTGTTGGATCTTAAGTGGATGTGATGTGATTGATGTTGTGGTTTTGAATACAATAGACGTTCACGGGATTTTACAAGTCTATGATTAGAACCGATAAAAATTTAACGGGATTTTACAAAATCAATAGAAAACCGTGAATGAATGATTGTTTGTGTTTTAGGTTTGTTTGTTGTTTGATTAGTCGTTTAAATCCTTGTTTGATGGTTTAGTTTGATGTTTTGTTTAGGTTTAACTTGTGTCGTTTAGAGTCCAAAGTCCAAAGATGACATATAAGAATTTTACTTAATAAATTAAGCAACCCGCCACCAAGAATGTGGTCAAACCGCCACCTGTTTTGGCAACTCGCCACCAAGCAACTCGCCACCAAGCAACTCGCCACCAAAAATGTGCCAAACCGCCGTTTTCAAAACGCCATTTTCAAACCGCCATTTTCAAACCGCCGTTTTCAAACCGCCGCGTATAATATCAACCCGCTGCTTATAATATCAAACCGCCGTTTTCAAACCGCCGTTTTCAAACCGCCATTTTCAAACCGCCGTTTTCAAACCGCCACCTATTTTCAATTATTTTAATCAACCCGCCTTTGACTTTGGTCAAACCGCCGGCTGACTTTTTCCTTAAAATCCGGATCTTGTCCCTACTTTATGTCAACCCTCCACTTAGAAAATGATATTTTAAGCAACTCTCCACGATGAACACTAGCACGAATTAGGCATAATCGAGCCAAATAAGCTTTTTATCCACGAAAATAAGCTAGATACTTGTAATCCTAAGTAGGTATTTGAAGATTAAACATACAATAACATGTATTTCTTTGTGGATCTTCAAAAACGAAGCAACCCTCCACGAAGAACACGAAAATAATCCGAACCTTATTTGCTTGTTTTCGATCTTGAGGCTTGAGTATCACTTGGAATGGCAACAATACACCTTGTTTAACATGTAGAGCAAGAGAAACAACAAGATTAACCACAAAAATAATTTCTGAGCCGTGGGCTTTTTTTAAGCCAAAATAAGCCACGAATTTGAGCTTATTAACCACAATAATCAACCACGAATCCACCCTTTGCTCTGGTACCAATTGTAGGATCCCGTTAACACTTCATAACATATATATCATACACGAATTGAACTAGAAAAGAGAAGAGAGGTGAGTTGTTTTGTAGAGAGAGAAAGAATAGAGAGAGAGAGAGAGATGAGAGAGTTTAGGAAAAGGAAAAAGATATTATTTTCAACAACTAACTCTTTTCTAAATAGAAAAGAGTTTATATACCCCGTTGCGTTAAATGACGCGCGGGATATTTAACTAGGACCCGAGCTCGGGTTTTGCTTGGGATTAAACGTGAAACATATACAATATTAGATTAACTATCGAGCCTGATTCTCGATGCTTTCCTATTACAACGTTAACTAATTAAATGACCGAGACTCGTACACATAATGAACGAACTTCCTGTTCGGCTCAATATTTTGAGGCTAACACAGTTATAGTGAGAGAAACTACACCTTATATGTGTGTTTGATAAATTGAACAACCAACCCCTTCCCATGGCTGGAAAGGGGGTATAAATACAAGAGTTTGATGCCCCTAAGTTGGCTATGGAGTGGGCTAACATGTGGGTAAAGACCCGACCCAACACCATAAGTCATACGGTAATTAATCGATTAATGTTAAGGCTACGAGCTAACCTATGCTAGACATTACACGGGGTGACCGAGTCTTTTACATTGATTTTCTAATATCTAACAGATTTACTCCCTCTTAGTTCATGATACATTCTAGCATTTAATGAACCACTTTTTTTGTGAAAACAATATCATGAAACTGATATAAACGGAGAAGATATGTTTGCAACATTTAAATTATATTTTTTGTATTTTCACTTTTTCAATTTTTTTATTTGTTTTTCATTTTTTAAAAAGGAAAAAAATATATTTTGGTTTTTGAATTTTTTGAATTTTTTTATTTTGTTTTTCAATTTATTTACAAAAAGATTTTGATGTATGATCTTGATTTCAAGAAGATAACTTTGCAAGACGCTCCAACTCAATTGGAGTAATACATCTCATACCAATCCTGTGAACTAAATACTCAAACCTTTCTCTTGGAAGAGCTTTAGTAAATAGACCAGCAAGTTGATATTATGTCTCGACAAAGTAAAGTTTGATAGTACATTTCTCAACATGCTCCTAAATAAAATGATAGCGGATATTGATGTGCTTTGTACGAGAATGTTGGACCGGATTGCATGATATGGAAATTGCACTTTTTGAATCACAGTACATTGGAATCTTGTTGTAATGAATCCATAATTTAGCAGTTGAGTTCTTATCCAGATGACTTGTGTGCAGCATGCAAATAAAGATATGTACTCAGCTTCCAGTGGACATTGCTGTAAAATCTTGCTTTTTAGACGACCAACTGACTATCTTGTCTCCCAGAAATTGAATGCCTTTCGATGTGCTTTTGTAATCATTACACCCTGCATGGTCTGCATCTGAATATGCAATTTGCTCAAACCCGGAGTCCTTCGAATACCAGAGACCCATATTAATGGTTTGTCTTAGGTATGGAAAGATCCTTTTGACCTCTTTGAGGTGTTTTACAGTTAGGCGTGCTTGATAATGCATACTTACAACTGTCGCAAAGGCAATGTCTGGTCGACTAGCAGTGAGATACATAAGTCCCCCGATCATACTTTAATACTTAGTTTGATCAACTTGGGTACCTTGTAAATCTGCATCTAGTTTGGCAGTAGCCATTAGTGTACTAATTGTATCACATTTTTCCATCCCATATTTCTTAATAAGATCCAAAGTATATTGTGATTGACATATGAAGATTCCTCAGGGTGATTGATGAACCTGAAGTCCGAGAAAGAACTTCATTTCACCCATCATTGACATTTCAAAATTATCTTTCATAAATTTTGCAAATCTATTTGAATTTTTTTGATTTGTTGACCCAAAAATTATGTCATCGACATACACTTGAACAAGTAAAATGTCATCCCTGTGTCTTCTTGTAAACATTGTCGGATCGACAAAACCTTTTGTGAAATGGTGTTCAATTAGAAATGAGGAAAGCTTGACATACTAGGATCTAGGGGTTTGTTTGAGACCGTACGGAGCTTTCTTGAGACGATAAATGTGGTTAGGAAAGTCTAGATCTACAAATCCGTCAGGCTGTCGTACAAAAACTTCCTCTTTTAGTGGTCCATTCAGAAATGTTGTTTTGACATCCATCTGGTAGATAGGAAAGTTCTTGTGAGCTACGTAAGCCACAAAGATTCTAACAGCTTTGAGTCTTGCAACATGTGCAAAAGATTCCTCAAAATCAATACCCTCCTCTTGACCATATCCTTTGGCAACTAAACGAGACTTGTTTCGAATAACTGTATTCTCAGCATCTGTCTTGTTTTTACAAATCCATTTGATTGCGATGATATTTCTGCCAACAGGACATTCGACAAGTTCCCAAACATCAAGTTGTTTAAACTGGTTCAACTCTTCTTGCATTAATTCAATCCAGCTATGATCAAGCATACCTTCCTGGATGTTTTTCGGTTCAATAGTACTCATTGTCAGTGCGTACTTCTTATCATTACAGGCTTAGAGGGGTTACCAATCACTTGTTCAATTAGATGATGCTTAGTCCACATATCAGTAGAGAAGTGTTTTTGGTAGAACTCATGCATATTTGACGGATCCTGATATGTTGAAGATGACTCAGCTTCTTCTAACATAAGAGTGTGAAACGGATTGTGAAAATCATTTCCGTCAAGTTCCGCAACGTCTTCTTGAATTTGTTCATTGATATTATCATTTAAGACTAGAGATGTTTGTTCAGTTTGAACTGGTTCTTTTGATGAGGTTACTATTTGAGGGGCTTCATCTTCTTTAATGACAACTGACAATGATAAAGGAGTGTCTTCTGGTTCAAGAGTATTTGTAGCAGAATTATCTGACACTTTTAGACTTCTCGTCGCATAGTATTCTTCATATAAAGGACTAAACAAATTATCAAATTCTTCTTTTGATGGTACCGATTATGAATCTTCTGATGAATCTTGAAAATCCATGTAGTTAAATTCGAGGCCTGAATTGCTGCATTCAGAGCCATAGCTATGAGTTCATTAAATTTTACATGAATGGTTTCCATTATATTTCGAGTTCGGAGGCTATAGATACGAAACTCTCTTAATGACTCAAAATAGCCAATAAAATACCAATGTCAACCTTTGGTTTCATTTTCCCAAGATCATCACGATTATTTGTTGGATAACAAAGAGATCCAAACACATGAAAGTATTAAACATTGGGATTTCTCCCTCGAATCTATAAGTTGCAAATCATCTATGTAGAATCTACTTCCCCTTTTTGTCATAATCTAGTAGGGGACTTGTGAATATAAGAAACTTTGATCTTGACCATTACAAACCATATATCACACTTATAATCCAAATTTTCCAATGTTTCAAATTACCCTCCATGACGCATAATAAGAATAATGAATTCAAGCAGTAGAAACTTTAAACAAGTAGTAGTAATAATGACTTGGTAGTAGTAAAAACCTTCACCTCAAGTGGTGCATGTAAATGGTTTAACACTCTATAATATGTTTCCCCTGAAACTAATTTGTTAACCATCTCTTAAATCTCTCATTCTGTAGGCTCTTTGTAATGGTTACTGATGAAGAAAACTCAGTATAACAAACTTGATGTAGAAGTAGAATAACCCAAACTTGTGTCTTATGTCTTGTACTATTTACGTGACTTTAAACTCATAATGTTGATTATGAGTAGACCTCAATATCTTGACAAAATCCTCATCTTCAATGAGACACTGAGCACTACAACGTAACTCCTTTAAGTGATAGACAATGTGAGCATTGAGCACCATAAGTTTATAAATCACACATTGCTAGATTTTGCAAGTCTTCGTCAATATCCATTAAGCACGAACAAGTTATCTTCAAAAGGTGCAACACTTTTAAGATATGATAAGAATACGTACCCGTGAAATTCAACTTCAACTTCAAATAAGTAATAACAATCATCTCCGTAATCAATTATTTCAAATAATTCCAAAACTAATAGCCTTTAAACAATTTACGTGAATCTACATCCTGTTATGTCTGAGATTCAAAATTACTTGTTGTCCGATATCTGATGATACTAGCAGTATTAATATATTCAAGCAGTATTAACTTTCTTTAATCCCAATGCTAGCAGTACAAAGTTTCAATGACAGCACAAACTTTTCAAACCTTGACAGTTGTAAGTCGATTACTACTGTCCTTGAATACTTGACATCACAAATCATAATCACCATCCATGATTCGACATTAATTATGTGCACTTAACCATCATTCATAGAACTCGATCTAGAAGAATTAGAACACAATAAAAGAGCATGAGTATGTAACCATACCAGAACCTAAGTTGGCTAGATTGAATCACCATTTTAAAATTTCCTTAGTGATAAACGAATAACAAACAGCAGCTGGTAGCATTAAGTTGTATTCGAGCAGCACTAACCAATTACTACTGTTCTCTTTGTTTTCTTGGCAGCAGAAACGTATACTTGTTATAGCAGCATAAACTATATGAGCAGTATTAAGATATACTTGGCAGTAGTAAGTGTACATTAGGGTTTACGAGCATCACAAAAGAAGTAATAAAGATAACAGTAATGTTACTTTGATTATTAGCACAACCTATTAGAACCAGTAACCTTAGTCCCAAACCCTTCTCCAATAGTAGAGTTACTCTTATTACTCGACATAGTAGAAGTAACGACAATCAAATTCATGTCTTATTGCCAGTAGCCTTACTCGTCCCATTGGAAGTAGAGTTATTCCTTGATGATTGAATCGGTGGGTGAAGTTCCATCATTTGAAACCCTTACTCAGCTACTTCATCATGATGTGCTTCCATTGATCGATTCACACCCTTATTAGGGTTTTGTAAAAACCCTTAACATCGTGTCACGCATAAGTTATAAATTCTAATTGAATTAAGGTTTTAGGGTTTATACATTGTCACTCAACTCCAATCTGTTAGACGCCTTCTTGTGCTCCAGAATCATGCAATTGAAATCATGCTTGCTGCCTTTGGTTAATCTAGAATTAGGGTTTGGTGTAAACCCTTGTCATGTCGCACAACAAACATCAATGAATCAGATCTTGATACAATACCAAATTAGGGTTTTGTGAAAATGCTTGTTTCACTGATTTTAACCTAAAACCAAGAACTGAAATTCGACACCCTTTTTCCTTCACTTGTTCGACAACAAAACCTTGTAGAATCCTAGATCAAGAGCCACATGGCTCTCATACCAATTGTGGAGATTGTTAGAACTCCTTAGATCGTTTATAACTCGAGATTGTTTAGATCTCATCTAGGATTAACATTAACGAAGTTCATAGAATATGTATAGCGGAATTAACATAAGAACAATGTAATTGTAACAAGGTTTTTCTTCATTTTCATTCACTACAAGGCTTAATTCTACATGATCAATTGTAGAACAATTATCTAACTATAACAGGAATCAAAAGTTCCTTGAGGCTAAACACAAAACTAACTCTAGGCATTTTACATAAACAATACGCCTAGAACACACACTTTTTAGTCGACTACATTTTTCTGTGCACACTAAAACTCACGCCTGATATCTCTTTATATAATAGAGATCATCTAGGTTTACAAAGGAAACATAATAGAATTAGGAAACTAAATCTTCCTAATATTTATCTTTATATCTTTGACCAAATCTTTTAGAATCTTCATGTACTCTTACATCTTGTAGAATTTCATAATGTCGACTTTGATCCTTTTGTTTTCCTTTTGTTTCTTTCTTGTTTCATTGTTTTGTATCATTAAATCAATATAATTCCCAACATGAAACCTCGACTAGTGTATGATTTCTTCGTTCAACAACACCATTTTGTTGAGGCGTTCGAGCAGTTGAAGTATTATGAATAATGCCTAACTTTGCATTAAACGTCTACAATTTCTCATTTTTGAACTCAGTTCCATTACCAGTTCGGATCTTCAGAATTTGAGCCTTTAGATTCCGTTAAACTTGATTAATGAAATTTATGATCATGTTTGGAGCCTCATCTTTGGTACGAAGAAAGAATACCCAGGTGTATTGAGAATAATCATCGACAATCACCATAATATATTTCTTGCCATTGATACTTTCTACCCGCATTGGCCCACATAAGTCAATATGAAGTAATTCAAGTTTGGAATTTGTGCTTGGAACCAATTTGGATGGAAAAGTAGTTTTATTGCTTTTACCTTGCTCATAAGCTGAACATAGATAATCTTTATTGTATTTAAACTTTGGAAGCCCATCAACTAGATCTTTGTCGTAAGATGGTTAATGGTGCCAAAATTAAAATGAGAAAGCCTTTGGTGCCATAACCATGATTTTGTTGATGTAGCTTTGGACATTAAGCACACTAGAGAAGAGGCCACCAACTCAGAAATAGAAATGGTGTAGAGATTGGATTCATGAGAACTAGTAAGCAAATCATCACCCTCCAAATTTCGAACATAGCAAGTGTTTGAACGAAAGGCTACTTCTAATCTCCATTACAAAATTGTCCTACTGAAAACAAACTATGTCCTAGGCCCTCAACGTAGTATACGTGACATATCGTGAGATTGCCTTAAACATAATCTACATATCCAGTGATTGCTGTGAAGTGGTCATTCCCAAAGCGAACTGTTCCTATGAATTTCTCAACGAAATTTCTTAGCAGTTTCAGATTGCAACTCATATGCTTCGAGCACCCGCTATCAACAATCCAAAGGACGATTTGAATCACCTGCATTACATGAAACAAATGCAAATGGAAGAGTGGACAATTTGGCTACCGATTTCTAAGTGGTTACCGGTGTTTTATTTTGTTTTCGAACACTAGTACTACTCTTAGACACACTAGGTGTTGATTGTGCAGTTTTTCTCTTGGGTGAGCAAATAAAACTTGGTTGATATTCAAACCATTTTCGCGACTTTCTGCTTGTCGCGATTTTGTTTTTCAGGTAGTTACTAAGTGTCCTATTTTTCTTAGAATTAGGGGATAGTGATGACGCACTAGAGACCTTATTTGTTGTCATTGGGGTTTTAGTAATGCTAAACCTAGATTTCGTAACTACAAAAGTAGCTCCTAAATTCCTAAATTTTGCTACTACAGAGGAAGTGAATAAGGAGCTTTTTACCCTAGATTCTACATATAAATCATAAAGAGCAACACATTTTTCTTGAGAAAGCATAAACACATCTTTCCATAAGAAAAACAAACAAGATTTGAACCATCCTTAATAGCATCTTAGTCTTGTTATTTAATACACTTGCATTTGACTGAGAGACAATTAAATTCATTGTTTCACGCTTATTATAACCTATACTAACACTACTTGACACCTTTCGAACATTCGTAGAGGGGCTCTTATCATTAGTGTTCTCCAAGACTTTATTCTTAGATTTAATGCCCTTAGACTTTGGTCTTCTAACACTATTAGAACTCTCTACTCATGTGGAATTAGAAACATTCATGTTAGATTTAGAAACTTGCGTGTGTGACTTTTGAATTGAAATTTTATACTTCCTCTTGCAATAACATTCACCTTCTTTTTTTGAGTTTACTCGTGTTTAGGTGTGGAGTGTGAAGTGATTGGTTTTGACCTATCTGTTTATTTCTCGAGATTTGAAACTTTCTTAGCTTTATCAACCTTGTTTGTGTTTAACAGTGTTACACAAATAAATTTACCTGAGGTCATAGATTTGTCAAACTTAGTGTTCACATTCTTCCCTTTTCAAATGGTTTTGAGTTTATCCTTAAGCTCAAAAATTATCATCAGAAGATCTTGATTCTCAAAATGTACATCACCATAAGCATATGTCTTTTGATTGATACTTTCAATTAACTCATTAACCTCTTGTTGATGTTGAGTCTGTGTTGCTTTTATTGAATTGAAAAGCTTTTGATATTCAAGTTTTATATTTTCTCTTTCTTCAACAACATAATTAACTTGAGTTTTTAACAACACGTTCTTATAATTCAACTTTAACAACCTTGAATTCCAAGAGACATCACAAGCTATTTTCTCCTTTTGATGTTGCAATTTGAGTTCAAAATCTGCGTTGAGCTTGTGATCTTTTAAAATCTTTTTCAAGAATTTTGATTCTTTTGAGCAAATTAGCTTGGATCTCTTTGGAGTCACTTGAAATTTTCTCAATTTCATTTTGAAACAACTCATTTTTTTTCTTCCACATAAATCAACACACAATCTCTGATTTCTCTAGTAAAAGATGCTTCTAAAAGTCGATCAATCTCTTTTTGAAAAATACTATCTTTTGATGATTGTTTATATACTTTCTTTTCTATTGACTCAAAAATATTTAACATCCCCTGTACTTCTTCAATAAGTTCTTTTTAAAGTTCTCTGGAACTTTGTGACAAAGAAACTGACATAGGAATTACATCTTTTTTTAAATTCTCTCAACTCATTTTGACTATCAGATATCCATCTTCTTTGAGTATCTTTCAAAAGAGTTTTGTCAATCCTTTCTCGTAAATCCTAAATCACATTATCCATTTTTTCAAATAGTTTTAGCAGTTTACTTTCGTTTGGCATTTTTGGAGTTGCTAAATCAGACTTTTCTTTGTTTAAGTTAGAAGACATCGTGGAAGTAGAAGGAGTCAAAAAATATGTTTATTCAACAGAAGGTTCTTGTTGAGGAACAAAAGTTTCATAAAGAGCATTTAATTTTCCATAATCAAGTTGAATCATTTTATTTCTCATTTATAATCGACTTTCTTCTACGTCTTCTAGAGTTTCCTCATAATCTGGTAAATCAATTTTTAATTTACTACTTTGAAGCCTTTAACCCAACCTAGCTTTTAGAAAAGGATCATAAACTTTATTTGGTGTTTTCCCAAGCATGTGAATGGTTTGTATTGAGTGACCCATTTTGTAAACAATTCGATCATGAGAACTCAGTTTTTCATCGAGATCAAGAATATCCTTGAGATATCGATCTTCTCGTTCTTTAAAAGCATTTTTAGCCAACTGAGTTTCATGTTGAATTATTAACTTTTCATTTTCAATTTTGAAAAAGTCATTTTCAATTTTATCTTTTCTTTCAAAATGCTTTCAATGGTGTATTTATTAGCACGTATTTCTCGTTCCAAATCATCACATGTTTCTTTATAGTGTGAACATTGAATTGATTTTAACTCAAAAGTTTTGACCCGTTCCTTACACGTCTCAAGCTCCTTTTTTTAGCAACTCGTTTTGCTTTTAAAGCTCATTGTTTAATCTTTTTTTGATTTTTAGCTTCTCTTTGAACATTATATGCTAGGGTTTTAATATCATCATATGAGTCATGATCACTTGAAGCATGTTCAGCTTGCCACTATTATTTTCCACATAAGGATCATCAAATATGATATTAGAATCAATTTGATCATCATCAAATGTGTGAATAACAGTTTTAAGTTTCCCATGATTCTTATGATTATGAGCAGCATTGGATACTATGCCACTTATAAGATCAATGTGTGAAGCATTTACCTCACTGACAGCCTCTACATCATATTTTGGATCAGTCTCAGCGTTGTCATTAGCTGGTTGAATTCGTGCCATCATAATTACTGCAGTAGTTTGCTCTTCCAATGTATCATATTTATGAGCATTGTCGAGCATGAAATCATTTTCTTCATCATTGAGGTTGCCTCCAGCTTCATCTTTCGTGCCTATAAACTTTTCTTTCTTGAAATACTTTGCATCACAAACTTTTGGTTTTGGACAATCCCTAGCATAATGACCCTTAGCACTGCAGTTGTAACACTGAACATTGGTCTTTGCTGGAGTTGATTGTATTCGTGGAGCACGCTGAATAATCTAATTATTTTCTTCATTTTTTGAACCATTCCATTTCCTGCATTTGCTGCTTGATTCCTGTTCTGTCTCCCTGCATTCCTGTTTCCATTTCCACCATATCCTGCATTCTTAGTCTGTATGTTAATTTTTCCATCTTGTATCACTGCTTGATTTCTCATGTTGATGAGTACGAAGATGATTATTTATGGTGTAGAGAATTTCTGAGTGATTGCTCGAGCTAGTAACATAATTGCAGTTGTCAGCTTATCTTCCTGAGCATCCCCTTATAAATCACTTTGATAATCATCTTCATAATCAACAACTGATGAAGGATGTGTGACATAGTATGGTTGTGGTGATTGATAATATGAAGGACTTGCATGAGATTATGATAAATAGGTATTTGAATGAGCAATTAAGGCTAATGGATCATGGTTCCTTGTAGCTTTCTTTGCCTTAGATGCTTGAACATGTGGCTCGAATTGCAATAATGAATCATATAACGTATGAAATTGGACTGTAGACACATTTTGACTCTGACGAACGATGGTAACATATTTACTCCATTCAGGTTGCAAGGAATTGAGAAGCTTGGTGTTGATTGATACTGGTATAGGACGAACATTGTTACGGTCTATAATATTCACAAGCATTGTCAATCTTTCATACAAAAATTCTAACGATTCCATTCCTTTGCCGCAAATTTGTCGAATTCATCCATTAGTCGTGAATGTCGAAGTTGATCAGTAGATTCAGAACCATACATCAATCTCCGAATTCGTTCCCATATGTCTTTAGCATTCTAAAAACATCCACCGAATTGTAGATATCATTTGGTATTGCTTAAAGAAGATAATTCATTGCTCTCACATCAGTAGTATATCATTTCTTGTTCTCCTCAGTCATTTTAGATAATGGTTCAATTATTTTTATCTAAGGATCAACTGGATTAGGAATCATTGGCCTTTCATAAGGTCCATGTTCAATCAAATATAACATCCTCTCCCCATCTCCTAGCTTATTCTCTAGAAACCTTTTGAATCGACTCTCCTATGGTATATAATTTCCTTTCTCAAACATTGGAGGTCTTTTATTAGCTCCTTATTCAGCAAGAGTTGGTTGATTTGAGACAGACATGTTGTGTCTAAATACAACGCAAACTTGGATCGTTTTGGAGATAAAGTCTTGCAATCGTGCAATCAATGAGCAATAACAACTAAGCTTGTACTACAATACTACATAATACGAAACCTTGAAGATCCAAAACCTTGACTTGTACACAAAGACAAGGTAACAAGAAGCTATTATACGAAAGCTCAATTTCCAAAAGTTAGAAGATACGAAACGTCTAAAAATGTGTTACAAAACCTAAATTATGTGTTACAAAACCTTTGAAACAGTGTTACAAAACCCAAAGTATGTGTTACGAAACCTTTTGAACTGAGATTCAAAACCTTCCAATTCGAGAAATGAATTACCAAACCTCCAATTAGGAAAGCTATGTTATGAAACGTCTGTTTGCGAAACCAAGTCTTACGAAACCTTAATGGTATGGAACTGTGTTAAGACAGTAATACAAAACCTCTGCTACGAAACCTTGGAAATACTAAACCTTCAGTTATGAAACTGTGGTACGAAACCTCTCATATGAAACTTGTGTTACGAAAGCGTGGAGTACGAAACCAAAACAATCTTGGTACGAAACCTCCAGGTAAGAAAGCACAGATATACGAAAGCTCCACAGAAATACGAAACCAAACGGTTACCGAAAGCTCCAATATATGAAACCACCTTTCGTAAATTCCAAATTTCCCTTACTTTCATAAATTCAAAGAAACCTCTTACTTTCATAAATTCTTTGCTATGAAACTAATAAGAAACCTATCAATTTGATTTCTAAGCAGTTTAGAGTGATAATCATAACGTTATCTTTTCAAATTGGCTAAGTTCTATGTTCCAAAAGCTATTTGACAGTTTTACCAAAGCAAACTCTAGTTTCCGAAACCTAAAAACACTTACGTATGACGGTTATCGAAAGCTTAAATATACGAAAGCTATTTCTCGCCTAAACGCAGTTACCGAAACCTATTTGCTAGATTACGAAAGTTATAAAATGACTAAAAACAGTTTCTGAAAGTTGTTTTCTAGATTACTAAAGCAATGTTAAGCTCAAAAACAGTTACCGAAACTAATTTTCATCATTACGAAAGCTATCAAATTCAGTTATTTTCGATCAAACTCAAATCTAAACAATTATTTTTCGTAAACACGCTATTAAACCTACAATTTGATGTTTCTGAAAGTGAGATATTAGCGTTTTAAAATCAAATACACATCAAATAGCAAATCTAACACTTAGCGTCTACGAAACCTACACGTTTCTTAGTTCCTAAAGCTTTTTGATTGAAAAATCACACAGTTAAGCTCGAATTGATACACGAAACACATAGTAGATCTCTCCCGACGATAGATACCACTTGTTATATGTCATGTTTGCATAGTAGATATCATACGAAAGTTATAGGATTAGAAGAGAGGAGCTAGAGAGATGTTTTCATCATTTTCAAAGTTTTCATTTTAAAAGGGAAAATAGAAATGGAAGGGAGAAGTGAAGTTACAATATGAAAGAACTTGTATAAATACCACTTCTAGATGGATATTTATACTTATTACTTATCCTATTCTATTTTCCTAACTTTAGTCAAACCTTGGTCAACTTTACTTAACTTTGACCAAGATATACTTTATTACATTATAATTACTAATAAAACTATAAACTATACAAAGACTATACAAAGACCAATTCATTTAATAATAAACACTTTTCTTGAACCTAACATGGAGTCATAGGCATAAGGTCACCTGAAGTTGTATTGGTCGTATGCGTTCATATTTCATACATTCATGTTCGTCCTATAGTCCAGTATGTCATTTTATATGTGATCTTTGTCTTTGACGTTCTGTGACCTGATAAACTAAGCACGTCTTTATTTTTTCCATGACGCGGTCGCTAAGTCACATCTCTCACCTTTTCGTATATTATACGATTTGGACGAAGACTTCGGCAAATATTAGTATTCTGGTCTTCAGACAGACGTCGATAGATTCTGAGTCAGAGCTCGATGCGAGCAACAAATGAATTGCGTATGCTCGACATGTAGAGAAGTTCATTATTTCGCTATCAAAAACTACATCGACTTATATTTCAGTCACCTTTCTGTCTTATTTTGTCATATTATTAAACCAGCCGTTTTGACTGCGAAAGTGAGCAGGAGTGCTTGAATAGTACATAACCACCTAGTGGTTGATTGATTTATCCCAACGGTATTGTGGAGAAATATTTTAATACGACATAACCTTCTTATTTTTGGCTGGGAGTTGAACTCCAGATGGTAGCTGACTTGTTAAAAGGCCATTTATGGCGCATATAGCTCGCTTTCATAACTTAAAGCGTACTTTTACCTCGGACATATTTCGATCGTAATATGACACAAAACTCGTTTTCCTCTGCGTCAATTCTGGCATTTAATAGGGTATATGACCCTACTTTGCGTATTGCACGCGACAATTTTCTTACCACTATGTAGATTGGCATTGTTTTTACCATGGAAGCCGGTTACTTTTAACGTTTTGTTCTTGAAAACATTCGATGAGACAGATTACATCATTAGTTTCTCTAAGAGCATGTCGCCTAGGAGCGTTATCACTCTATTTGTCTGGTTGTATGACCATCGTTTAAATGAATACTTTTAAGATGAAAGGATCAATATGAGAATGAGAACCTTATACTTGATAATCTGGTTAATTGTGTAACCAAGATAATGATTTTCGTCTTGGCGTTCTTGTTTCAGAGATGGTACTAATATAGATAAGTCAAAGTCCTTTGTAACATAAATGCTTATAAGTGAAATGTTTTCTTAAATACCTTTTAAAGCATGATGCTTTAACAGTTTTCAAATGATTGCATGGTTTTAGTATCAAAACCTATGTACTATAAAGTACATCTAAATCTTAATTATTGTTGAATATTATTATTCAACCCGCGTTTGGAGAAAATGTTTTAACATATAAATTATTTGTAACAGTCTTTTATGCCCGTCTATTATGAATTCAAAATTGTGGTATATCATATATCATAACACGGGGTCGATTCTTGGATTTGGCTAGTTTCTAGAGAGAGAAACACTTGAGAGA
>BQNB010077216.1:12061-30911 GCA_026074375.1 Tanacetum coccineum | reverse complement strand
TATAACCCTTAATCCCTAAGAAAACTTGGGCACCAAGGGTGTTTTCACCCTATAAATAGCCGAACCACTCCACACATTTAAATCATCCCCCATAACTCCTTTCTTACCCACAAATGGAATTCTAACACTTCCATAGCAGCAATAGAAGATCAATAGAAGTCCCAAGATCAGAATTAAAGCAAAGTAACCAAGAAAAGAAGCCATGGAGTTGTTATTCTAGGCGTACGAAGCTAAAAGTCATGATTTAGACCCGTTTCCAAGCTATAAGCTCAAAACCAGGTTCCATAAGCTCACATTATGTTTTCATACCCTTATAAAGTTCATATGATCATGCTTAAACTATTGTTAAAAGCTTTGAACTCAAAAACATATGTGTTTTACCTTTTTGATCCAAACCAAGCTCATGAAACCCTAATTTCATTTTTTTTCTTAATCTATAAGCTAAACTTGTAAACTATTGTTATAATCTATCCTAATAAGCTTATCTAACATTATCATAAGTACTTTATTAAGTCTTGAAAGAATTTAAACTTAAAACCCATGCGTTTTCATTTTAAAACCCTAATTCGACTCGTTTTGATTTCTAGCTTAACGAATCGTTATTTTGAACTTTTGTTACGTTAAACCTTTATATTTTAGCTTATATTAATAAGCTTATATTAATAAGCTATAACCTGAAATTAATAACTAGAGGGGCTGAAAATGTCATTTTATCAAATTTATAACTATAGGGGTCTATTATGTCACTTTCCAAAATACAAGGTTTACTTTGTACATCTTTTAAACTAGAAGGACCAAACTTGTAAAAGTGAAAACTCCAAGGGTATATTTTGCCATTTTTCATTCTTAAGGGTCTAAAATGTAACATTTTGAAAAAGTGTAGAAATGTGTTCAAAACCTTATAAGACATAACTTTAATTAACGCTTGACGTGCTTATCATTTCCAGTTATTGAGCAAAACGCTTAAAACCGATTATGTTATAACTATTATAAAATTCATCATCGATGTGCTTTTTAAAAATCCTGTCCCGAATCTATATCGTATCACAATACTAGGGAGCTTCATATTAAGGGGTTTCATCTTGGTATTACGTTCTGACTGAGTTGTTGGGTTTACGATTTAAAGTGCCCTAGCTCCTCAAACGTTTACTGAATGACCTCTGAATTATGATGGCCCGAACGGTGATACAATACTCCATAATAATTCAATCAAAGATATACATTATACTTTATAAAGTTTTGAAACATAACAATCAAACTAAGACTTGACATATTACCCCAGGTTGCGTGTGACGAAGCCGTTACTTTCATTTCATATACCTTTGCTATCAATCAAATTTCCCTATACTGTTAAGGTGAGTTCATAGCCTCGCATTTCAATCTTTCAAATGTTTTATAAACCCGCGAGGGGGATACATGCTATAAACCATGAATGCAATTATTTTCTGTATGCTGTCCTGATTTATTATTGCCTAAGTAACTATTTTGCCTTTAAGTCCCCAATATCATGAACCGTTAATTACTCTACGGAGTGAGCGCGAATGTTGTGAATAGATCTATTTGGGTTGGACTCCCCGTTGGTGTACCCAGTGATATCGGTAACCAATTGCACATCATTAGAATATAACTGCGGGTGTTTTGGCAAAGGCACCCGTTGGGGCTATAACGTATCAAATATATCCCAAGGCTTCGGATTCATGAGCTAATGGCAATAATATTGTTTTACAAATAACGGGTGTATAACAACGTAACCCAATATCGAATTTGCATTCAAAATCCAGTCAGTTTGTGAGCCATGTGCTAAGACGCAAAAACAACTAATTAAAACTGTTTTTTATAATAATTGTACCAATCAAAAATACAATTATCCGACAACATATGGAAGACTTTTATATAATTTGTTAATTATTAAACCTATGAATCACACTCCATCACTCAAAAATAACCAATGTGTTGAATTGAAGACTCTTATTAAAATATATAATAAACAAAACTTAAAAAAAAGAATAAGCATGTATTATAATTTATATCACCTTATGGAAATTGAGCAATTGATTGTCCACGGAGTGGCCAAACGTACAATCAAAAGAAGGCAAAACTGTAAATCAACATATCACATATTTCCAACAACTAAATGATAAAAAAAAATTTATAAAGATATGCTGACCGCACCCCCCCCTAATGAAAAACACTAATAATAACACTGAAAGAAAACTATCACAATATAACACCCACCGACTCACTTATTTGAGACTCCGTTAACCACTTATCCTTCCCCAACCAAACCCCTATTATTGAGTCTGTGATTCAATGAAGTAATACTTAACTCAACTTTAACTACCACTCCACAAACACCAGATTAGCCTCTTACATTCCTTAGCAATAACCAAATTTGCACACCATGTGTGGTGTATCCACCAACACACCACAAGACAAACGTCGGTATTAGAACATTCAAAAACTAAACCGCAAAAGGTTCAACAAAACGCAGTCATCAGCGACGGGATTTCAACTATGCAAGTGACCATCACATCACATAAAATACAGTCCACAAAAAGAGGAGAAGGGGAAAACTTTGGATGGAAGTCCTACTATGACACACAGTTGGTAACTAACCCTATCTACCAAGAGGAAAATACAGAGTAGCCGGGCCAGGATTCTACCAGCGCAACAACGGAAATACTTCGTACCCTACTCGAAGAGATACTATGGAAGAAACGTTGTCCAAATTCATGACAGAATCAGCTAAGAGGCATGAAGAGAACTCGAACATCATCAAAGAAATCCGAGCTTCTACCGATGCGGCAATACAAAATCAAGTAGCATCGATTAAAACCTTGGTGCTACAAATCAGACAAATGAGTAAAGTTTAGCAAGAAAGAGGGTTTGGAAGTCTACCCGGCTCCACAGAAACAAATCCGAGAGACCAAGTGAAATTGATCTCAACTGCTACAGCTGATTTATCTGAGATACATCGTATGGAGTATGAACCATACGCCATATCGGGTCCACATCAAAGATTCATATTTCCAAAACATTCTCCCTTCCTAAGCGACTACCACAATTACTGCAGTGATTATTTCAAAGAGGCACGTGGATGAATATTCAGGATGCTTCTTAACAGCCTGCCTCATAAAAAAACAGATCCAATGGATCTTTACCTTACCTTGTTTTATTAATAATATTTGTTTTAATAAAGCCCTTGTTGATCTAGGAGCTAGTGTGAGTGTTATGCCATTCTCTACCTACACCAACCTTGGTTTAGGAAATTTGTCTCACACTAGGATGACCATAGAACTGGCCGATAGAACCATAATGCAACCCAAAGGCATAGCTACAAATGTGCTAGTTAGGATTGGCAAATTTGTTTTCCCCATTGACTTTGTCATCTTGGACATACCCGAGGACAACGATGTTCCTTTGATCCTCAGACGACCATTCTTATCTACTGCTCATGTCAAGATCGACGTCTATAAAAGGAAAGTCACTTTAAGGGTCGGGGAAGAAAAACTAGTTTTTAAAAGCATTAAGCCTGCCTCTAGCATAATTAAGAGGGTCTTTATGGAAGAATGAAGAGTGAAGAAAATGGTCGAACTTAACGACCGACTGAAACAAAAGTGCTTACCGGGAGACAACCCGGTTATTTTTAATTGTTTGTCGCACTTTAATTGTTTGAAATTTAAATTTTTGTTGAGTCTGTCTGTCCAGACATACATACGGCGTATATAACCCCTCTGGATACGGCGTATGCATGTCTGGGCCATTATCAGTCCTTATTTTCCAGTATTTAATTTCCATCATTTAATTATTTACAGCAGGTATACATACGGCTATCCTAGTTTTGGGAATAAACGGTTATTGTAACCTTGTATATGTTTTTGTTGTTAATTGTTTGCTGTTTTGTAGTTAGCGAAAGTACGAATTGTACAAACGTCTTATAACTTTCATGCAGAACCTTGTTGTAAACGAAATTGGCTCAGAGATATTATATAAAATCGCCTCGTGTTGACCTCTCTCGGCATTCTTAAGCCCTCGTCAACACTCTTTTTGCTCAAACACTCAAAATGGAGAATCATCCGAAGCAAACTAACAGGGAGTTTTCCTCGTTCTAATTCTTTTTCCCATATTTATTTAATTATTTTATATATTGTTGAGGTACCGTATCAACTTTGTGACCACATATGCGAACCATACCGCTTCAAAAATGGAATTACAAAGTGGCCTACGTATACTTCGGATACCGACAGAAACAGTAATGGAAGAGAGCTACCCGGGATAGTTAGAGTCGGTCGCATAACTTATTTTCAAAATCACAAGTGGTATGATAATTTGATTGATGGGTGCCTAAAGCAAGGAACTTTGATGTATAAGGAACGAATTGAAGGATCATGGGGATATGCGACTCCTAGCGTAATGAAGTTTTGCGCATGGCTAAAAAATAGTTTCAAAACTTCTATGAGCTTAACTACGATATACTTGTGAAACTTAAAGAATGTTGGTGGAAAGTAAATATTGACGAAGTATGCCTATTCACTCGTTGGGATAACCGCCTTCGGGGACCATACGCAAACGCCAAACCTAAATGGACCTTTGACCCTTACCTTAATATTAACCGCAAACCTTAAAGGAATAATGAGACAAATAACGGTGGAAATATTCAAGAAGTTCAAAGATGCATAGAGGATCTCACTCACGAACCATCAGCCTGCAAGATTAGGAGGTTCGAAATGACAAAACACACGTTTGAGGCTGATGAAGAATATGTAGCCACAAAGGAGCTCGAGCACATCAACCGTTCAGAAACCAATATGGATGCACGTTATGCTTACCGGGAACTTTTTCGCAAAATGGATGATGGATGGCTCGTGACTAGAGCAATGGATGAATGAAGGAGCGAAAGAAGAAGAAAAAGGTCGAACTTAACGAACAGCTGAAACAAAAGTGCTTTCCGGGAGACAACTCTGTCATTTTTAAATTGTTTGTCGCATTTAATTGTTTGAATTTTAATTAATTGTTGAGTCTGTCTTCCTAGACATTACATTCGGCGTATCGAACCCCATAGGATACGACGTATGTATGTCTGGACGATTATCTGTAATTTTAATTTCTAGTATTTAATTCCAGCATTTAATTGTTTTCACAAGTTTACATACGGCGTATCCTTGGGTTTGGGATACGGCGTATTGTAACCTGTACACTTGTGTGTTTAATTGTTTGTATGTATTGTAGGATAGCGAAAGTACAAATTGCACGAACGTCTTCTAAACTTTCTTGCAGGACCTTGCTGAAAACAAAAATCGACTTAATGGTATAATCTAAAAAAAGCCACGTGTTGAACTCTCATGGGCAATCTGAAGCCCTCTTCAACACACTTTTTGCTCAAACACTCAAAATGGAGAACCATCCGGAGAAAACTATCAGGGGAGTTTCCTCGTTCTAATTCTTTTTCCCATATTATTTAAATATTATATATATACAACAAGGACGTTGTATAATTTAAGTGGAGGGATGGAGAATTAGAACGTACTTGTCCTTATTTTCATAAATATGCTTAAAAATGGATCAAATTAAAAAAAATTAGCATGCTTTTTTGTGAAAAATCACTAGTTACATTACCTAGCGTACTATAACCCTTAATGCCAAATTGTAAGAATTAAGCCTATCCGTTTCTAATTGCTTACTTAAAATTCTACAAAAATATGAGTGTGCCGGTGATGTAGTAGACTTTAGAACTTGGCCTGGTATATCACTCAAGACCTCAATGATGAGTACTATGGATTTAGATAGAGTAACATGCTTGACTGGTAGATTTCTAGGATTAAACCAAAAAGCCTACATGTCGTAAAATTAACTAACTACACTAGTTAATTAACCCCCGTGTAACCCTTTTGCTTACTCTCACTTTTAGAGTAAAGATACCCCTAGAACAACCTGCTGAGCTATTCCTTTCTTTTTCCACACCAATTAAAAATTGTTTCGTTTCATCTTTACACCTTAGCCTACCGTGTAGATTAAAGCCTATTTTAATCAATGTTGCTAGTTGCTTTTGTATAAAGTCTTGTAGTTCCTGTGTCAAAGTGAAATTTCTCTATATCTGTAAAGGTCGGGAAAATTGCACAATGCAATGGGAATATTTTGTAGCTCGTGTATTTTGCTACTTTTGCGATTATATGTTATGTTCGAAGAAGAAAAGTTAAAAGGAAGAATCAGCCGGACAAATGATGATAGTGAAGACGGTGAACTATACTGAGATTTATGATGTATTATTGGCAAACAAAAAAATTTGTTGAAAAGAAAGTTAGGCGGTTCATTAAGCTTATACCGAAGAGATTATTTGAAAGGATCGATTATTCGTTGACACATGCAAAAAACAACGATGTAAAGTATTGTAAAAAGTGGCCGATATCACCACTTATTTTGTAAAAGTATGTAAAGTTCAGGATGTAAGGGAAGTTGACCGTTATGGGAACGCTAACTTAGGTTGTCTTTGTCATTTCTATGATCGAGGCATTTGTTCATATGTTCGAGTCTTTGTCATGAAACGGTCGGGAAAAGTTACTAGCAACCGCACCCTATTTGTTAGCTTTAATCTATTTTTTTTGTTTATTTTATTTAACAACCATTTTACTTCCCTTTCTTAATAACTAACCTTAGGATCTACTCGAATGAGGATGTGTACGAGCGTGGATGTCTATTCCGTCGTTACGGCCATGTATGCATGTCTCAGCTGCCTTGTTTGACGATGACCTTTGATGAAAGTCAGAAGCTCCATACCCTATATCATTCTTTATCCTAAAAAAGAATGATTAAACCCAAGCTTATTAATAAATCCCAATTTACCTTTTGACTTATTACTCCTTAGCTCTAGAGGTGGAGATGTGTATCCTTGCCAAGCCTATGATACTCATTCCATATTTCGTGAGGAGCTTGGTTTTATACAGGTGGTTAGAAAAGAAAAAGTGCTTAACAGAAAAATCCTTAACCTCGGTTGGGATACATTTTCAAAAACCTTTCTAAAGTCTACTTTAGGACAAGTAGGATTCAAGTGGGGGATATTTGATATCATCAAATAACGTCACATTTTACCATCATTTATCCCATATATTTTACCCACTTTTATATAATTATTGCAAGTTATTGGTACTTAATTTCTTAAAGTTTATGATTGCAGTAATTATGGAGTAACTTGTGAAGACAAAGCTAAAAGGCGCAATTCTGGAACTAAAATGATGACATTTGAAGAAATCTGTTATCTACAACTATACGCCATATCCAACAAAGAAGATACGGCTTATCAGTGCCAGCTCATCACAAGAATACGTGTAATAATCAATTCCCGATCTGGCGTATCACTCTTTACCTATACGCCGTATGCACAGCTGGTCATCAGTCAAAGATACGAAGTTAATGTGATTGATGGAAATTAATCTTGATTGATTTGATCTTATCGCGAACTCCAAGGAAATTAACCCTATACGCCGTATTCACTTCTCTCTATATGGCGTATCCAGACTGTTTTCAAACACTATAAATACGAGACTCAAAAACAAGTTTCAGTGTGCAAAAATTACATTCTCTATACCATACACTTTGAAGTCGAATTTTCCAAGATATTAGAAGCAGCCAAGGTCAAGCACCAACCATAATTCCATAGAAGACATCGTGTAATTCTTACTTTCCTAATCATTCGATTTCTAATTGTTTGATCACGTTTGTAAAATAACAATGATTGTGGGCTAATACCCTCGGGTATTAGCCATGTTAATGAAGATTATAATGTTCGGTTTGTTTTAATCTGGCTTGCTTAATTTATCGTTGTTGTTTAATTATGTTTATCGCCTTATACTTGTTTATGTGCTTGTACATGCGACCTATCATTCAACTGGGTCTAGTGAGACTTAACCAGTAATCTAGATGTCGGGATAGCTCTCCATGTTATTTTTTGTATGCCCGGACCAATAGGATCACAAATGAGACCTTGTCCTTACCCTTTGATTATGAGCTTAGTTGGACCGGCAGGTGACACGATAATTGTTCAACCAGTATTGTTCATTTATTAATTGGTATTGATTTTGGTGGTGGACTACCGATGTATAAAACAACATCAAGCAATAAGTGGATAAAGTCCCGATGGGCTAGGGTATTAATAGGATCACCACTGCTTTAATTACCTATGGTAGATTATAATTAAATTATAGGATGCTTTATGCAGATGCGTTAATCGTGACAGGATTGTTCGTGTAACACCCGTCAAAAATCACAACGCAGCAGAATACCACTTGGGGTGCTACTTCATAATACACAGCGCTAGATACAAGAGAACGACCTCTAAAATGTGTTGGTTTGTAACACAAACTCGTTGATTTTTGAAATCAAAATATAGTTGTCCCATAATTGATCACCATGAAAAACTTGAATGTATAGACTCCATTGCACAATTTTTATTTTGTTTTACATAAAAAAATAAAAATAATCCAAGCATCTATTCACCTGAGAAACTACTTGCTTAAAAGTGTCAACATTATGTTGGTGAGTTCATACATTAGTTTAAATATGATGTAGTTCAAAATGAATGTATTTGTCCACTGTGTCATCACAGTACCATGTAAAAATCCCAAAGATTTATAAAGAATGCACGACACATTTTATGTCACCAAAAGTACCAATCTTATCCCAAAGATTTATAAAGAATGCATGACCAATTTAATGTCACCAAAAGTACCAATCTTATCCCAAGGATTTATAAAGAATGCATGACCAGTTTAATGTCACCAAAATGTTTCAAGTGTGTATAAAACCATGATTACCATTACTCTAAGTTCATGAAACTGTGACGTAGACTTGTATGTATGCCACTTTATTCAAGGCACAGTAAAATTGTACCTTCGTAGTGTGTCCCCTTCCTAAGAACACCGGGCATTAATGAAAAACCTTTTTTACCATCACAGGTGTCCCCTCCAAGAACACCCGGGCAGTAATGAAAATCCTTGTGTATGTGTCGTTGGCCCTGTAGGTCCAGCCAATCGTGTTCCGACATGTTATAACGTTCGTTACCGGCGATAGCTAGTCACCCGAACGGGGATTGTCAATCCCGAATAGATCTATTTCATAACATTCGCGCTCACCCTCCAAGTGATTTACAGTTCATGCAACCTAAGCTAATCCGTAATCATAAAAGTATAGTATGTGTTTACGTTCAAAAATTTAACCAAGTATTGTATCTCCTCGCGAGATATATAAATGAGTATGTAAACCAAACAGGTAATCAACCATGTAAATGAGTTTGTAAGCATTCATGTAAACACGTATGAAATCGACCATGTAATTTAGTTTGCAAACAGATTTGCACAAGCATGTTCTCACCCCAAAATATATGTAAAACAGGTAAAACGTGGGGCTATAAACTCACCTTGATCAAAGACCACGATCAAATAATCCAAATAAATCACAACCGAATCTGCAACGATCTCGACCACGACCTATAATTATGTCGCTCGATTATAATACACGTATCAAATACGATTAACGATGCGTACATCGTGACGACGAAACCATACATATTTTTATTGGCTTATCTACCATATCATACATGTGTGTGAAATCCCTCTTGCGCGTCTTTAAACCCTAACCCTTAGTATATTTTATATATTATGATATATATATTTATATATTTATATATGTTACTATATATATTTATTTATAAATATATATATTATAATATTATTATAGACTATATACTATTTTTCGTCCAATCCTAACTTATCTCAATATTTACAGAAAGTTACTATTTTTAGACTCTTCGTTTTTAGGACCGAACAATGGTCTTAAATATAATCAATTGAAATAATAGATCAACCGACTTTATTTTATCATTCAAAATCGTACTCATAATGTATTAATATTAATTAAAATATCCGTTGACTTTTACGTTGACCTTTAGTTTTGACCCGCTATATCTCAAGTTTTAAAACTGATAAGCCTCGCGGCAAAGTAAAACGTCATTACGAACAACTTTCGTGTTTCGCCGGAAGGCTGAAACGGACTCGAAAGTGCTCAAATCGTTTAATTAATAATCTGCCAGATTTAATATATATTAAAATTAACTTATTTTCTACTAAAGTATATATTTCGATTACACTCCAGTTTCTTCGTTATTTGGATTTAAAAGTATCGTTTTATATCAAAAAGTCCGTAAAAATATAATTTGTTATCTTTTGTAAACCAAAGTCTAACTTATCAAAATCTTGAATTCCGAATCCCACGTTCTATTTTCTGGTCAAAATGACCCGTTACAAACTCGCGCCAAAATCCGTTTTTAGCTCAAAAACTCATCTAAAATTGCTTAGAGATTAATATTAATCCCGTTTTAAATATTAATATCTATGACATATTATACTAGACCGCGCAAGTTTTAATAGATTTCATCACATTATAATTAAATCGATAATAAATGAAACAATCGAATACTTTTAAATTAAACGCACCCTTTTTCGGTGTCAACACAATCAAACGCACCCGTTTCCGTTGCAAACCAAACCCGACCAAACAACCCGACGCCCCGGCTATCCCCGGCTGTTTCGCAGCCAAACACACGCACCCGACCCGGCTGATGGACAGCCAAACGCACCCTTGTGCGTGGCTGTTAAGCCAAACGGCTCATTATTTTGGTCAACCCAAATCCAACGCCCCTTTTTGTGTTCTATCAAACGGACCGCTGCGTTGGTCAAAACCAAACGCACCCGACTGCGTTGGTTAAACAACGCTACCTTTTATGAACCAAATATACCCCCCGGCTGTTATGAAAGCCAAGCTCCCTCGGTCGTTTAATAACCCACAAACCCGACGCACCCTTGTCGGTTGTTAACAACGAAACTCCAAATCGACGACCTTGGCTGTTTTTAATTTACAAAACCAAATGCACCACGTCGCTTATTTTATAAACCATACGCTGCATGGTGCTGTCATAATCCCGACGCACCCTTGGTGGACAAAAAATCCAACCCAGACTCATCCCCTCCCATCCATATACTCGGCTGTCCAAAGCCTAGCCCGTCATACCACGGCTGTTTGACAGCCAAAACCGACACCCCCACCTCTGTTCTTTATAACAAAAAACCACAAAACAAAAACACCCTTGGTTGTGTTAGAACCCCACCCGATCGCACCCTCGTCGGGGCTGTCACACAACCAACGCTCCCTCGGTGCATCGAAAATCCAAAGCACCCTTTTTGTATGTAGAACATGAAACAACCACGCACCTTTGGGGCTTATGTAACATGAACAAACAACCTCTTGGGGTTCTCTTCACAAACAGCCGCACCCTTGTGTGCGGGGTGGCTGTCCCGAACCCAAACGGTACCCTCGTTGGGTCTATATCAACCAACGTACCCTTATGGCTTTTTATCACATAAACAAACACCTGTGGAGCCGCCTGTCCCTAAAAAACCAAACTCCCATGTATGGGTGTGTGATAGCCACATAAACATACGCACCCCACGGCTGTGGTGGTGGCGTGGGTTCGGTGGTGATATCGATGATAATGAAGATGTGGCGGTTGTGGCTGTGTTGGAGAGGGGTAGCGGCTAGCGGCGGTGGGTGAGTTGGTGGTAGTGGGGGGGGGGGGGGGGGGTGGTGATAGGGAGGCGCGTGGAGGAGAGTGAGTGGTGGATCAGATAGATCGGTAAATAAGGAGTCTTTTTGGTGTTGGCCGGAAAAGCCCGCCGGAAAACTTTTCCGGCGGCGGCGTGGTGGCCGGCGGCGGCGGGAGCTCGCCGGAGAAGATGATAGGGAGAGAGAGAAACTAGTGAGGTGTGTGTGTATAATTTTGAGATGGAAATGTAAAATATAAATAAACTTTTATATATAATAAAAGTTTTTTAAATAAATGATAAGTGAGTATAACTTGAGGGTTAAAAGTGTAAGTTTTTAATGTAGTTTTTATAACTTCCGGTTCGGGACTCGTTTGGATGACTTAACGAATGATTCAACGCACGAAACTTGCGCCATTGTTTTCCAAATCATTTTTCCGATAAAAATGAGTATTTCGCTTGATAATCTTTCATACTATATTTTATTAAACATTTAATAAATTATCTGTTATTCGTTTTGTGAACCGGTTACGTCTTGTCCGAATAGAATGGATTTATGCTCGAGCATTTGAGTTATGCACAACGCTTTTCATAAATGATGAATAATTTATTTTAATTAGTTTATTATAATAAATATGATAATTAAATAACAAAACAAATTTAATTATATTTGTGCCTGGTACTCGTTCTGGATTCTAAAATCTTGCGAGTGCATTACAGTACACCTTCTGACTGTTTTCGGTTCTCGGTCAAACTAAAAAGTTTTCAGGAATATCATTCCACATGCTGATTGCTTAGTGGTCTAAGTTCTGAAAAACGTTGATTTAGATGGTAGTTCTTATAAGTCAAAGCCAGATCCTCAAAAGTCAAAAGATTGTAATCGTCATTCAAATTTCGAAAAATTCTCGGATGTTACAGTACATACCCCTTAAAGTATCTCGTCCCGAGATTAATTCGTGTTTATCCGATTGTGTGACTAAGTAAAGACTTAAGTTTAATAATATTCGTTCTAAACAATACGCTGATAACTTATTCAGCAAAATTCGTGTTTCTACACTTCTCAATCTACCAAAAAATTTGGGCTTGGTTGTCCGGATATATAATCCTTCAAAAATGGTGTATCTCCCAAATATATCATTAAGATCTTATGATGGTTTTCATCCGCTTATAGGAAAGTGCATTATAGTGAAAATCAGACGAAGGTGTAGTCGCGTGAGTTTGATTGTATATGTTTCTAAATGTCGAGGACGGAGTCTCGTTACTACTATTTGTTTGTGCGATGATTCACATCAAACGTAGCTTATGTATGTAAGTACCTACTTACTTAGCAGTACTAGATGTATCGCGACTTAAGCATCTTCCCTACTAGGGGCCGAATTGATAGGTCCAACTATCTGTTTCGTCGATAGGTGTTTATCTCGTTTAAGGGGAGTTGCATTACCTATTGGATAAAGTTGTATCAGTCGGGACCGCTCCAGGACCCAACAGCAGCGACCATAACGTCAATACTATAACAAATGGTGACGGGATATTGCACTCAGTCTGTTAGCTCCACAGACAGTTCGTGATTGCAAGGACTTGCAATGGCAAAAGTAATAACTTAAGAATGAGATAAGGTAGCTCCAAGTGAGGCCTTAAGATTTTGCTGAGTAGTAAGACACGATTGTGTCTCTAGACCCTTTTAACGGATTCTGATGATTATCGATTTCAGGTTCATACTCGTGTCATATCGGATACCATTAAGCCCACTCATTTATAATTTCTTATTTACATAAAGAGAAAGAGGTCCAAATTATATGTGTAAGAAATGATAAACTTATGGTTCGGTGATTTATTAATTATTTTTTTAAATGAGAGGCGTTCCCATTCTTGTAAAATATACTGATTATAATTCATCCTACTTTAAATATTCACGGTGCAATACGCTTACTTCTCTATAACTCAAGGTGGTTGAATGCGATGCATGTGGCTCTACTGTAGTATTGGCCGATGTGATTAAAACTCGTTTTCGGAGACGAAAAGTAAAACTATCAAGGGAACTACATAGAGTTCAAGATAGATAATGAGTACTCGGTTAGAGTAAACAAGGTAAAGGTCTCTATGAACGAGTCAACATAGCGATTACCATATCAATCCTCCTATTACAAGTCCCGCTATACAAGTCTTGTAAAACAATTAGAGTCATACATTATCCCAATGTAAACAGAATTTTACGGCCTCCATGTATTACGTTATTATTATAAAGATTGAAGATAATAATTTTATTAGAGGACATGTTTAACTTACAATGTTGGGAACGATTGAGTCCATTGTGCAACTCACAATGCCTTAAGAAATAAACTCGTATTTATATAATAACTCTTATATAAATAAGCGTACGATATACGCGAAAAGAATGCAAGCATATATATTATATATATGTATATGTATGTCACGTAAGCACTTAACGTAACAAGTAATGTAAGCACATAAGCAAGTAGCGTGTATGCACTTTGAAAACGTTTGATGTGATGCAATATTTGTGAAAACGGTTATAGTCTAGGGTAAAATATGCAACCTAGTTCTCTATAACCAGTCTTGATACCAATCTGTAACACCCCCAAAAATCATACAACGCAGCGGAATACCACATGGGGTGCTACTTCATAATACACAGCGCTAGATACAAGAGAACGACCTCTAGGTGTCGTTTGAAAAATAACATTTGTTGATTTAATAAAAATCTGAATTTAATATAACATTTGTCCCATAATTGCATCACAATGAAAAGCTTGTATGTATAGACTCCAATGCACTTAAATATCCAAGCGTCTAATTCACCAGTGAAAAAACATGCTATAAGTGTCAACTTTAAAGTGTGGAGTTCAAAGATTAGTTTAAAATTTGATTTGTAAGGTTTCAACAAATATATTTATCCACTGTGTCATCACAGTACCATGTAAAATGTTTATAAAATATGCACGACCCATTTTATGTCACCAAAAATACCAATATTATCCCAAAGATTTTATAAAGAATGCATGACAAATTTTATGAAAAAAATTGTTCCAGTTTGTATATGTCGGGGGGCCTTTAGTCCCAAACGTAATCCGACACATGTTATAACGTTCGTTACCAGTGATAGCTAGTCACCCGAACGGGGGTGTCATCCCGAAATAGATCTATTTTATATCATTCGCGTGGACATCACGCTATAATGTTCGTTACCGCTATAGGCTTAAATTTCCATTCCGAACAGGGATCCACACCCGAATAGATCTATTTCATAACATTCGCGCTCACCCTCCAAGTGATTTACAGTTCATGACGCTGTGACGTAGACTTGTATGTACCCAATATCGGGCAGTGATTTAAAATAATGTGTTCCCCTCATGGGTGTTCCCTCCAAGAACACCCGGTGCTAGTAATGAATTGTTGGCCCGCAGGGCCAATTCAATATCTTAATCCGACAATCATTTCATAAAGTAAAAGTATGCATTTGTGTCCAAAAATGAAGTCATTAATGTATCCCATGCGAGCTATGCATAATAAATATGTAACAATTTGTAAACAAATCATGTAAAATGGCTTTTGTATACAAGGCATGTTCTCACCCCAAAAATATATGTAAAACCAGTAAAACATGGGGCTATAAACTCACAAAATCCTTTAAAAACAATCACATTGTTATAAGATAACCGAGTATAAGAGTTTGTAGACAAGCATGTATCCCCCTCGCGGGTTATAAAACATTCAAAAGATTGAAAAGCGAGGCTATGAACTCACAATGATTAAAGACCACGATCATTAATCCAATTTAAATCACAACTGAATCTGCTACGTTCTCGGACCCGACCTATAAAATTTTGTGTTTGATTATAACACGTAATAAATACGACCAACGATGCGTACATCGTTACCCCAAAATCATACATATTTTTATATGTATACATACATATATACATGTGATGAGAAATCCACTTGCGCGTCTTTAAACCTTAACCCTTAGTATATTTTATGTATATATAGATTTTTCCGTCAATCCTTAATCTATATCTCAATATTACTGAAAGTTACTATTTTTAGGACTCTCGTTTTTAAGAACCACACAATGATCTTTAAAACTATCATTGAAATAATATATTAACCGATTATTTTATTCATTTCAAATCGTACTCATAATGTATTAATATTATTAAAAGATCCGTTGACTTTTTACGTTGAACCTTTTAGTTTTGACCGCTATATCTCTAGTTTTTAAATGATACGCCTCGCGGCCAAAGTAAAACGTCATTACGAACTAACTTTCGTGTTTACGACGGTAGGATTAAACGGACTGAAAGTGGCTCAAATCGTTTAATTTTATAATCTGCAAGATTTATATATATTAAATTAACTTATTTCTACTATAAGGTATATATTTCGATTCCATCCAGTTTCTTCGTTATATGAGTTAAAAGTCCCGTTTTATATCAAAACGTAAGTAAGAATATATTTGTTATCTTTTGTAAAAACCAAGCTAAACTTATCAAAATCTGAAATCCCGAATCCCAGTTCCGTTTCTGCTATTTATTATTCGTTCCAAAAACGCGCATAGTTCGTTTTTAGTTAACTCTCGTCTAATAATATATCTAATATCGATTTAGACATTAATATCAGTCCCGTTTAATATTTATGAACATTTTATACTTGAACGCGCATGTTTAGTAGTATTTAAATCACATATAATTAAATCGATAAATAATGAAACACGAATACTTTTAAATTTAAACGACCTTTCGGTGTCAACACATCTAACGCACCGTTTCGTGCAAACAAACCCGACCAAATCAACCCGAAGCCCGGCTGTCCCCGGCTGTTTCGCAGCCAAACACACGCACCCGACCCGGCTGATGGACAGCCAAAACGCACCCTTGTGCGTGGCTGTTAAGCCAAAGACCCTTATTTTTGGTTAAACCAATCCAACGCACCTTTTTGTGTTTCTAACCAAACAGAACCGCTGCGTTGGTAACCAACGCACCCGCTGCGTTGGTAAACCATAACGCAACCCTTTTATGAACCCATTTACCCCCGGATGTTTGAAAGCCAACGCACCCTCGGCGTTTAATAACCCACAACCCGACGCACCCTTGTCGGTTGTTAACCCACGAAACCAAACCGACGGACCTTTGCTGTTTTTATTACATAACAACGCACCCCGTCGCTTATTTTGATAAGCCAAACGAAGCTTGATGCTGTCATAAAACCGACGACACTTGGTGGTTACAAAAACCAACCCGACTCATCCCCTCCCTCCCTATCTCGGCTGTACAAAGCATTAGCCGTCAAACCCCGGCTGTTTGACAGCCAAAACCCGACACCCCCACCCCATGTCTTTATAACCAACAAACCCACAAAACAAACACCCCTTGGTTGTGTTATGAACCCCACCCGAACGCACCCTCGTCGGGGCTGTCACCACAAACCAACGCACCCTCGGGGCATGAAAACCAAAACGCTCCCTTTTGGATGTCGTACGGAACAACACGCACCTTTTCGGGGCTTATGTACCGAACAACACACCCCTCTTGGGTCTCTTCACAAAACAAGCCGCAACCTTGTGTGCGTGTGGCTGTCCCGAACCCAAAACGACCCTCGTTGGTCTATTTCAACAACGTTACCCCTTGTGGCTTTCTTATCACATAAACAACCACCCCTGTGGAGCCGGATTGTCCGTAAAACAAACACCTTTATTGTTGGTGATGCCACATAAACATTTCGCACCTCCTACGGCTGTAGTTGGTGGCGTGGGTTCGGTGGTGATAACAAATGTAATGAAGATGTTTTACTTTTTTGGATGTGGTGGGTGGCTGTCGTTGGAGAGGGGAGGCAGCGGCGGTGGGTGAGTGGTGGTGATAGGGAGGCACGTGGAGGAGGGTGAGTTGGTGGATCGGATAGATCGGTAAATAAGGAGCTTTTGGTATTGGCCGGAAAAGCCCGGGGGGGGGACGGAAAAGTTTTCCGGCGGTGGCAGTGGTGGCCGGCGGCGGCGGGAGCTCGCCGGAGAAAATGAGAGGGAGAGATGGGAGAGAGAGAGATATATATAAGTTTGTGTGTGTGTATAAGTGATAAAATGAAATGAAAGTTATAAGTTTATATATATATTAAAAGAAAATGAAAAGTCCCCCATTGTCTAGGGTTCATTTTGTAACATTTTGAATATAGTTTTTATAGAAGCGGCTCGGGACTCATTTGAGCGACTTAACGGATGATTCAACGCACGAAACTTGCGCCATTGTTTTTCAAATCATTTTTCTGATAAAAATGAGTATTTATTTGATAATATTTCAGAAATATTTTATAACATTAAATAAAATATCTGTTATTCGTTTTGTGAACCGGTTACGTCTTGTCCGCAATAGAATGGATTTAAGCTCGAGCATTGCGTTATCAACAACGCTTCTAATTAAAAATGATGAATAATTTATTTAATATTTTTATTAAATAAATACTGATAATTAAAAACAAATTTAATTGTTTTTGTGTGTCCGCGTTGTATATTGTTCGAATAATGTTTGCGGTGCTGTTTTAGCCCTTTTCGGCTCGTTTCCAGGTCTCGGGCAAAACTGAAAAGTTGTCAGGAATTTCGTTTTACATCAAGTTGCTTTAGAGTCCGAGTCGTGAAAAACAACAAGCTAAAGAAAGCTCTTTATGGGCTGAAACAAGCTCCACGCGCGTGGTATGACATGTTGTCTTCGTTCCTGATATCCCAAGACTTCTCCAAAGGCTTAGTGGATTCTACTCTGTTCATCCGTAAGGAAGGCAAGGAATTACTTTTGGTACAACTATATGTCGATGATATTATCTTTGCTGCATCTACACCTGAACTTTGTGACCTATTTGCTAAAATCATGTGTTTAAAATTTAAGATGTCAATGATGGGCAAAATTTCATTTTTCTTAGGACTACAGATTTTTCAAAATCCCAGAGGCGTCTTTAATAACCAGTCAAAATATGCCCTTGAATCTTTAAAGAAACACGATTTTGACTCTTGTGACCCAGTGGATACTCCCATGGTGGAGAAATCCAAACTGGATGAGGATAAAGACGGGAAATCCATTGATCCGTTACACTATCGTGGCATGATTGGCACTGTAAAACCCCGTATTTAAGGTCACTACTTAATTTGAATTTATAATTATTTTTAAAATTTTAAATAATTCGTTTTATTATCTTAATCGATTTTTATCAAAATCGTCACTTTTGAAACCCTCGTGAGTCCTACAAATTAATTTATCCGTTTT
>BQNB010077215.1:0-30911 GCA_026074375.1 Tanacetum coccineum | reverse complement strand
ATTTTTGTAAAGAAAATATTCACAGATTTAAACACAAAGTGTCAATACGTAGCGATAATCTCTTCACAGCCTCCCCGGCAGCGGCGCCAAAATTTGATTCGCAAAAACTAACCCTTATATATATAAATATATAAAAATACACAACAAAGGTCAGAACTCACGGATTCAAGTAAACCGGAAGCAGTGTAGAGAAACTCCGGGTCGTTATGTCCCAACGAGGCTAAGAATCGAGAATCGAAAGACGATTGATGATTTGTGTTTGAATGTAACAAGGAATAAATGGGGATTGAAACTGAAAGTAAATGCACATAAAATTTAAACAAAGAGCATAAGCTGGAAATTGAATCAAAGCTAGCAAAGGCAAAACACTAAAAACTTTTACACTAAGGCACAAATAAGCTCTAATAAGCTTAAGACAGACAAATAAGCTAATCTAAATCTAAATAAGCAAATTAAGCATGCAATTAAGCTAAATTAAACAAGAGAAACACAACAGTACTAACAACAGTACTAACAGTTTTAACTACCAGTACTAACTTGGAGTTAGTACTGCTAGGCTAAAGTTAGTACTGTTAGCTTAAGGTTAGTACTGCTAGGCTAACAAGACTTAAAGAAATAATAAATAAGCAAACAAGCTAAAACAGAAGTTCACCTAACCTTAATAAGCACTTAGTAATTGGAATAAGCAACTAGAATAAACTAAAATGATAAATAAGTTACAAAACTAAAACTGATAAACTCTTAAAATACTTTGAAAAAGGAAAATAAGCTTAAATAAGCTTACCCCTAAAGAAAGTAAAGGAAAATGGTTTAATCTACTCTAAAAGGCTAAGGAAATCTTAAATAAGCAGAAATTATAAGCTGATAAGCTAAGTTGAACAACCAGTACTAACAGTTAAGACTAACAGTACTAACTTGGAGTTAGTACTGGTAGTGTTAAGTTAGTGCTGTTCCAAAAAGTAAACTACCAGTACTAACTTAGAGTTAGTACTGCTAGTGTGGAGTTAGTACTGTTCCTAAAATGAACTAGCAGTACTAACTTAGAGTTAGTACTGCTTGTTCAAAACAGCCTTTAACTTTTCCAAAAATCACTTATAAGTAAATTTCAATCAATAATAAGCACTTAAATAAGCATAAATTGGTTTAGCAGTATTATCTTAAAGCCAACAGTTGTATTAAATGAACTAACAGTTCTGCAATAGATAAGTAAAGTAAGAAAAAGAGAGACTTACTACACCCTTGCTCAAAACAGGGTTAAACAATTAATCTACAAGCTCTAGCTTGCATAGAACAAGCTAGTGAGAGTCCATAAGCCCATCCAGAACTGGCTTATCATCCAATAAATAAGCTGTGGTGTATTGAGAGTGATTTTTATGATTTTCTTTTAACTACTTAACTTTTTAGTTTTACTTAATGAAAACAGCTTATAAATAAGCTGTACTGATATCTTTTTGGAACACAAACAATATAAGTAAGAAACTTAACACTTGAAATTGTAAATTGATTTAAAACTCAAATTGCATTAAAACTTGAAAGTTTTACAAAGCTGAAAGTAAAAGTTGTAAATGACTAAAAATTAAGCTAATTTATTCTAAGATTAACTAGTTGCCTCAAAGGCTTACAAAAGGTTCTATTTATAGCCGAAGTCTTGGACTTGTAGCTTGTGCTTCTTTGGAGAGATAAAACCAAGTGTGCTAGTTGTGTGAGGTGAATCTAGAGCAAACCCCAGCCTTTGATTTCTTTTGAGCTTCTTTGGAGACAATCTCAGCCATCGAAATGCTTTTGGAATGGAGAGGGATTGCCAACATGGACTTTATAAAGCTGGGGGGTAGTAGTAGGGTGTTGAGTGATTTTTGCAGAGAAGTATGGGAGCAAAACAGGATGCGGGCTGGTTTTGGTATTGGCGGGAGAAAAGTTTTATACAAGTTGGGTTGTGACAGAGAGAGGATGAAGATGATTAAGGGAATGTTTGGTTTGTGTACAAGAAAGGTCCCTCCACATTTTTCCTCTTTTCATTCTCTTTTCTTTCTTTTTTTCCCCCTACTTTTTTTTCTCCTTTATAATGAGTTTCCCAAATTGCAGAATCAGCCCCTGTGTTTATAATAATAATATTTACTTAGGGGTTTGGCATTTTTGACCCCTCAAGTTATATTTTTCTTTGCTTTTTCTTCTCGGAGTTGACTTGACTTTGATTTGGCTTCGTTTTCACACACTTTTCCATCTCGTGTCCGGTTTTGTCGCTTTTTGCTTAGTTTTTCGTCTTTTTGTGAGATATCCGTTCCTGCACAACACAATTAGCAAAACAAGCATATATTTGGCATTTTGAGTCCGTTTTTGGTTATTTTAGCTCGTTTTTAAAGGTGAAAGGTATGTGTGATTAAGCACATACCAGTTGTCATAACTAGCCACTGTCCATCCATGGGTCCAAGAGTCTAGGTCCAAAAATCTGATCTTCAATAATGGGCTACTAGCTCCATTATTCATGAGTATTGGGATGACTTGGTATATCAATGGGCTACTAGCTCCATTCTTCATAATTACTGAGATGTATTGGTGCAATAATGGGCTACTAGCTCCATTTTTTATTTTTTATTTTGCACAATCTGTACATTTTGTTTAGCATATGGGTGGATTTTTTTTGTTTCACCCTATTTTCTTCATTTTCTTCATGATAAATATGAAAATGTTGCAGGAGTTTATATCTTTAATTATTTCCCCTACAACATCCGATATTATACGCACATCCCTCCACTTGAGATAAACAATGTTAAAAGTGGTGATACAGAGAGGTCTTTATAGATCATAATTGATTGGTCTTCCACGAATGCATATAATTCTCGTTCCTATTCCCCCACCCAACCATAGATTTATGTAGCCAGAAATTTCAACACAAATATAACTATAGAATACATGGTAGGTTAAGGCAAAATGGTGTAATGATACATATAACATTGGGTGAAAACATAGATTGGTTTAACAAGGGTGATCTAGGGGTATCCTGCACTAATAATGAGTGCAACAAAACGTTTTATCACGGGAGGTCGACAAGCCAGTATAACAAGTCGATAAACATACACATATAGGCTATTTGGGTGATTTCCTAAGTGTTGCCTTCTTGAACTATCTATTCTTGCTAATCAATTAGGTCTCGAAATGATGTACAAGCCAAGTTTTAAAGTCTACAATACTACTGGCACACTCAATATTTTGGTGGATTTTTTAGTAATATAATGAAAACGGAATACTAGGCATAAATCTCACCAAGTAATAATAAAGAGTAATTTGCATACGACAAAGATTAATTCTAGTTATTTAAGAAAATTTTGTCAAATTTTTTAAAATTGGCATAATTTTCAAGGAAAACTAAATCGAAGGCAAAACATACATCAAGTATTAATTCTACTCCCATCTCCCCACTTGATTTGTACAATGTCCCTATTGTACATTAAGGAAATGAAATAAAAAGGAAAGAGTATAATTAAGACAAGAAACTCCCTGAGCATTGCTTTGAAATTTGAAATTTAGCGAAAATCTTTAGATTATTTTCGTCTTCTCGCAAGCTCTTTATCCCCTGTGATCACCACACAAACCAAAGCATAAAATTGTTCTATAAGAATTATGAAGTGTATAGGAAATACAAACCTAACTCACTTTCGTAGGAATCACGGTTGCATTTAGCATATGCAATAAGTCTTTTAAACTACTTGGTGGCCCAAGTGGACGAGTTTAGTCTTGTGAGGGCTTCTAGAGAACATACCCACAAAGTCCATTTACGTATACAAGGTTTAGACATGTTTTAAAACTTAAATATTTAAGATTTCAGAAAGAGGTTACGGTGTAACTCCGGTGGTTACGTCATAGTCAAGTGGTAAAAATTTTAAGTTTTAAGGTGTTACGGCGTAACCATGAAATGGTTTACTTCGTAACTATAGTGGTTACGGCGTAAACTAAATGCGTTACGCCGTAACAGTTGCATATTCAACAAGGATACCACATGATTATGAGTCGAGCCGGTCTCGATAATTGCCTCCCAGCTTCTGGATTCTGCAAAAAAATAGAAAGAAACATGCAAACCGACTAATGTAAATACGAAATTTCATTAAATAAAGGACAGGTTGTCTCCCGACAAGCAATTTTGTTTATTAACGAGTCTTTAAGTTAGACTCATGCTCAATCTATGTTTTGTCGTCAGAGTCCTCTCTGTCATTCCCGAGGACTTCTTCTATTTCCTCCATTATCATTTTCCTCAACCTTGATCTATTCTTCCTTCCCAAGGACGGGGTTTCATTATTCTCACCATTAACACATATGAAGCTACATCCACTGTCAAACTTATATTTTGTTACTTCAAATGTATGCACCATTGGTGGATTGTAATCTTCACTACCTAATTCTATTTTTTCTTCATCCTCTTAGCAGTAATAATACCACCAATCTTTATTCTTACATCGAAATCTTTTACATTTTGTCTATATTTCTTCGAGAACTTTCCCTTTTTCTCTAATTGTTATTTCATATTCATCGGCAAGTTGTTCTATTTCTTCATGGAATACCCAATTGTATTCATCTAAACATCAAATGCCTTAGTAAATTTATCAATCACCCATAATCTAAATAAATATTTCCTAACTGATTTACTTATGTCTGGGTGTCCTTTCTTAAGCTTTACCTATTCTTTAACAGTGTAATCTCTAGGCCTAGGTTTCTCATCATGATAATTTTCATTACACCATTCCGAATACCTTTCACTCTAAACAGAATCCTTTACCTGACAGCTACCATATCTTATCATTAAATAGTTTAGAAACGATACTCCACCTCCTTTCATTTCCTTTCTTTCGTTGTTATTGTGAAAAAACCAATATTTTATTTTACTAAGCTCATTGATTACATAAATTTCATGACCCCCATTACATTTTTTCTTGAATGGGCTACAGGATGGCAATGCCTTAAAGTTCTTATCACATTTTTGTATAATATGTTTACAAAAATGTGTTGTAGTAGAGTCATCACTTATCTTCAATCTTTTAGTGATTGGTTCATCAATGTTAAATGAGTTTAACATAAAGATTCCCTCAGTAGGGGCATAGTTAGGGTCAATCCTATTTATGTTAAACGTTACCCTTTCATCACCTATCCCTACTGATATTTCTTTTTCAAAAACGATAATCTGGGCGTGAACGGAGGCCAAAAAGGGTCTTCCTAAAATGACAGTTGAATTGGGGGTTTGATCTAAAATTACGAAGTCGGATGAGAACAGGAATTTATCAATTTTTACGAATATGTCTCTAACTATCCCAAGTGGTGCCTTTTTTCTCATATCAACCATTTCCACTAGCATTTCGGTTTCACTAAGGTTTGTTAATTCTAAATACTCAAAAATATTCCTAGCCATAGCATAAAAGTTAAAGTTACCGATGGTGTAGGGAAGCGTAAAATATCCTGGATAGATCGTGCAGCGGACATTGGTAAAGAAGATCATTGTATCTTTCCCAAGCATGATACAATCTCTCGCCCCTCTATTGCTTGAAATTGCGGATATTTTCTAATTTCTTGGCGGCAATAGTTCTTCTAAGCTTTGCCTCCTTTCACCATATGGTAGACGGTTATCAGTCTTAGTGTAGTATCCAGGTGGTCCTACACGAAACTTTCCCCTATTATTTCCTTTAAAAGGTGATGTTCATCCAAATTCTCAATATCTGACCTCTTCAACTTGTTCAACCTCCTCATTGAGGGGACAATCTTTGTCGAGGTAAGGTCCTTCGCAAATTTGGCATCCAACCTAGATTGCATGAACACTTTCCTTTAGCTTCTTCGTGTCTCGTCCTAGGTTGTCCAACTTATTTATCAAAGCAGCTAGTCCATCCTTGCTACTACTGTTTCCGATATTCCTGCTTGTTGTTCCGTTGTGCCATTTTTAAGAATGATAAGCCATGGTTTAAATTGCTGTGAGAGCTTGGGTTGGTCTCATTCTGGGGATAGGTCCCTGCAAATCAAGAAGTTGACGGTTCATAGTGCTCAAACTCTTATAAAAGATATTTACCTTTTGATGAATGTTGATGTCATGAGTAGGGCACTTGTATAGCAGGTCATTATACCGTTCCCAGGCCTGGTACAATGATTCGTCTCCTTCTTGCTTGAAGTTTTGAATATCTTCAAGCTGCTTTGCGGTCATGGAAGGTGGGCAATACCTTTGGATAAAGGCCTTTTTGAGGAGATCCCAGGTATTGATAGTTCCTGGGGCGAGTCTGTCCACCCACCTTTTTGTGGATCCAGTAAGAGTAAAGGGAAAAACTCAGAGCATGACTGCGTCTTTAGAGACTCCGAGAATATTGAATAAGCCAACGATGCTGAGGACCCGATCAATGTGATCGTGAGCATCCTCGTCTTTGTTCCCGGAGAAAGTGTCTTCCCTCAATTCGCGCATGAATTGACTCTTGATTTCAAAATTGACATTGCCTTTGATTTCGGGTTTAACCACGCCCGGTGCCTGATTTTCTCGTGACAATGCTAAGTATTGTTCCATGGTGAGAGTATCGACGTCTACTCCTGCCATAGTTCCTGCAGATATAGAGTTCAGGGAAATAAGAGGAATAATGAAATATTTAAATTAATTCTAATTTTTAGCTCCCCGGCAGCGGCGCCAAAAACTTGATGCGTATTTTATTTTAAAATGTATTTTTATCAAATTTAAATTTATAAAACTCGATCTACCTAACCACGCACTAACGGGCAGAGAACCCGATCGTGGGTAGTATAGAATGGCAAATCCGAGATTGTCCCAAGAGCTAAGTTGTAATTAGTTTTAATTTGAAATGTCACATTTTGAAAATGGTTTTTTTTATTTGAATTGAAATAAATAACAAGAAAATAAATAACTAGAAATTAAAGGAGTTGAAGATATCAGGAGAGAAAACATGCTAACCTAGTTACTTCATTACTATTGTTATGAAAACATATTCATGTGCAATGTTAAACTATGGTTTCATTAGCGGTTTCTAAGGTCGATAGACTTGAATATGCATATATAGCCTATCATATACTCCTTGCAATTTCGAATCAATCCCAAATCATCTGGGAGGTAGGTTATCCAGGTTGCAGTGATTAATCCCAACTATTCCTAAAACATATCTAATAACCTGTAAAGATTATAAAGAGTTCCTGTGCTTTTTAAGTATATAAAGTGATAAGTGCGGTGACCGGTTAGTTCCTACACCAGGTAAGGAGTTAGTGATCCTCCCTAGTACCCATTGGATCCCATATTGACTAGATAATCTAATAATGGGGCAAGCTAGGTCCAAACCACCCGTACTACCAAAACCCAGGGTTACACGATAGTCAAGCAATATCTAACGAAACCATAATCTAACATGAAACAATCATAACAAAAGTAACTACATAACTAGGACAACAATTTAAGTGCTTAGCCGCTCATGGTAACGGAAACACATCAAGAAATAGAAGAAATCATAGATTTAAAACTCATAATTCTTACAATATTCGTATTTGAACGATTAAATACAAAAAGTAAATAAAGTGTGATCTCCCTTAGAATCCAAGTGGAATTCTTCGAAGGTTGGAAGCCTTTGTCGCCTCTCCAATTAGATGTGGAGGAAGTGATGTCGGAATAGCTTGAATGAGGCCTTTCTTTATAGGTGTCGAACCTGTTACGGCGCAACCAATAAAGGTGTTACACCGTAACTGTTATACACGGCATTCCATATTTAAGCAGTTGTTACGGCGTAACCAGATATGGTGTTATGCGATAACCTTCAAATAATGTCTATAAGTACGTGATCTTCATTCCATATTTGTGGATCTTCTTGGTTACGGCGTAACTGGATAAGGTGTTACGTCGTAACTATAATTTGACAAGATTTCCTTCCAAATATATGGTTACGGCGTAACTAGATATTGTGTTATGCCGTAACGTCTTCCTTGATCTTTGTACTTACTTAATTTATGTTACGGTGTAACCATTTTTGGTGTTACGCCATAACATTTTTCAGAATTTACACTTTAAGTCTCTTTTCCCTTGTTTCTTGTCACTTTCCTGCATTTCACTTGAAAACTACAAAATGATAGAAAATATATCGTTTTGAGTGTTAGTGAAACATTTGCTGGTAATATAGGGGGTATTTTGCCACCAAAAAGTATTAAATATTTGATATTATCACAAATGTATCCCATTCATTTCCGTTTCCATTAATGTTATCTTACACCTACACCCCATAACCCTTTAAAAGACCTTTTGGATAGTAATGAATAATGCTTGCGCCTAGCGGTGGAGGTTTTATCCTTTACCAAGCCTATGGTAATTTATATGCTATGACAGGTAATGAGTGTTAATTTTCCGTTTCTCATAGTTGTTATAATTTACTATACACCCAAGTGAAAGAGAGAATCACAAACACTTATGTGAGGTGCTAGTATATACTTTCCGTGCTCTTAATTATGAGGTCTAGAAGGTTGTGTTGTAAGATACCTTTAAAGAGTAGGTTAAATGACCCTCATATTGCTATTGTCTAGGTAGATAAGCCCATTTTCTTGAGAACAAGCAAATCCCAAGTGTAGGGGTATTTGATGAGATGTCATTTTATACACTAATTCGAGGTCATTTAACCCCCTAAATCATGCAAATATGCCCGGATTATGTGCTTAATTGTTTGTTTTCAGGTTTTTAGCACTTGGATGGCTTTTGGAGGAAATACACGTGACTTGGGCTCATTTAGAGAAGAAACAGATAAGATTACAGACCTACACCAAAAATCTTGAAGACTTTGTAAACAGTGGCTGGAGACGACGTCGCAAGCATAAAGCGACGCCGTCGTGATCTATCTAGTGACGGCATCAGGAATATGGCGACAACTTCAGGACGTAGCCGACTTAATGTGGATCAAGAATCGTCTACGTGGTGACGACGTTAGGATTACAAAGCGATGTCATCGCGTCGACATCTCTATAAATAAAAATCCATTTTTAGGGTTTTAGTGTATAACTTTGGGATAAATTTGTATAACCCTAGGGAGATGAACCCTAGCTATTTTAGGAGCTTTATAGGTTGTTGTTAGGGCCTCAAAACTTTATTGTACTACCTTGAATCCATGTTCTAAATCAAGTAAGGTTATTTATCATTAATCATTCAATATGTCTATGTGTTGTTTGATTAATTTATCTTCTTGCTTTCTTTGTAACATGCGAGGCTAAACCCTCATTTATATTTATCTATGATTGCATGAAACTTATGTTGTAGATCCTTTTGATGTTGCTTCTTGTTGATGGATGCGCGTGCTAGGATTTAGAAAACCAGCTTTTGTCTGTATCGCTATTGATATGTCTAGGGAAACACGAGTAGTGTAAAAAGGATACCATCGGTAACAGTCTTTATACTACCTTACCCACTATATGGTTAATCCCTCTTAAGTTATTTCACATGATTAAATATACTCTTAGGGGCCTTATAATGGTCTTCATACTACCTTACTTGTGCGTTGCCTTAACGGAATATTAAATAGACGGCGGGTTCATGTAATCCGTTCATGACCTAGGAAATACTTACACAGATCATCACAAGTGTGACAAAGCTACGGATCTAGAAGAAGCAATATGAGGATTAGTGCATGATTAGGTAAATACATTTGCTTATCATAAAGTTATCACCAGTAGATTAGATATTAATTAGTTAAAAAAACCAACCTCTTAAACCATAGATTTACCTGCTTTAATAAAATATAAAAAAACATTAAAAGAATCTTCTCTCAACCTCTAGAATTCTGTTAGACTGTGATCAAGCCTTCCTAACCTATTCCCCTAGAGAACGATAACAAACCCTGAGTCTTGCCTATACTACACTGCAACGATTAGGTACACTGCCTAAGTGATTGTAAAACTTCCTGTGAAGTCTTCACAACCCTCACATCAACAAACATGAGGGTAATGACTTAACTTTTCTTTCCCGTTTCTCCGTATAATAAATACTACCATGAATCCCAATCATCCTAAAACTATATACAATAATTATGACTCAACTTAGCAACCATGTACTCAAGTAAATTCTTAACTAGGGTTTAACAAATGTGATAAGAATAATGTACTAAAAATGAGTACATACAAGGAAGGCTAAGGCGATTTGGGTGTATGATGTGTCGTTGTGTGGTGTTTATTTATGATAGTTCAAGTTTTAAATTTATATTTTGCCGACTTAACCGAAAACAACACTTTAACGGGCAGTGTACCCGGTCGGTGGTAGATTCGTGGTAAGTAGGGTGTCGAACACTTGAAGCGAGGTTAAATCTCTCAATTTATTTATATTTTGGTTTACTAATCTAAGTTAATTCTAATCTAAGTCAACCCTATGCTAATCCTATGTTAGTTCTAATCCTAATTCTAACAGGTAAAAGGGGGGTTTAAGCCTGAGAGACAGGCACAGGTTTGTTTGGTGACTACAATCAATTCAAGACACTTTAACCCATGCAAGCAAATTCACAAAAGATAAAAGAGCGATCGAGCCTTATGATAGAAAACTGTATTAGCTAAAAAAAAAGGTGAGCGGGTTTCTGAGGCCTTTGATAAGGAAACTTGTTATTTAGCCATCCTTAAATCGGATTAGGAACATTGGTTTGTTTTATTTTTAAGTTGCAATTTGGATTACTTTTAATTCTTGTAAGAGGGCATATTATTTCGTAGGTGGGAACTTTAGGGGTTTGGTCTTGCAATTCTAAGGAACCTTAAGGGGAAATTATTTAATTTATGTACAAAACAAATTTTTAATAAGCTATTCCGCCATTTTTTAATAAAGGCCAATCCCCTTTAATTTGCTTGATTATAATATAGATTAGGGGATTAATAAGCAATGGTGATTTTTGTTAAAATCCCTAGCTCCTTTAGGTGACTTTACCCACTTTTCTATTACTTAATGGTTAATTTACCCACACAGTTAGGGTCACCCCCACTTGTCTAAACTATTCCAATGGGGGGAATCTATAACAATTTATGTTGTTTGGGGGGGGGAAATTATTCTAGGGTACTTCCACCTTACTAGTCATTAAATAAAAAACATTGTTCACTGAAAAACAAAGGGCATAATTTTCTTTAACTCAGTTTTAAGTAAAGGCCAGGGGAAAAAATGCTATATCCTTTAAGAACGGGAATTTTTCGGATAGGGACATTATTTTGTGATCTTTTATGATTTCTAGATGTATTATAAAGTTTACTATTATGGCGGAGAGGCTTTATACCGACAATCTAGGATTTTAACTTGGGTCTGTATTTCACTTGATTCCGTTGAAATAAATAGGTCCATATAAAAAAAAGCACGTAATACAATGTATTATATTTGATTTTAAAACATTAAAAACCAAAAGGCATTGCCTAAAACGATTAAATTTAAGAATATAAATTGATAAACATAAACAAGCATGCAACGATAAATTAAGCAATCAAGATATAAACAAAACCAAACATTCATATCTACATAATAATGGCTAATACTCGAAGGTATTAGCCTTAAAACATCATAATTAATACAAGAGTAATTGTTTTAGCCAAGGTAAACTAACCGAGTTAAAGAATGATACCAAAAACTGAACGATTACAAAAGTATAAGAAATTACACGTTGTCTTCTATGGAATGGAATGCGTTGTAAGACCTCTTCTGTTCTTTTTCTCCTTTGAAAATTGACTTTTGTGGTGTTGGTATCAAGAATATGATTTAGCACACTTAAAACTCGTTTTTGAGTTTTCTATTTATACTGTCTGGAGTCGGTGTTGATACGGCGTATCCAAGGGATTGGATACGGCATATTGGGGGGTTTCTTGGAGTAGGGACCACGTTTGATATCTTCCAAAATCTTCACATACTATAATTTCAATACGGCATACTGGTCTTCTCTGGATACGACGTATTGAACAAGTTTCCTTTGTGGTCTTTGGTGAGTGCAGGCACGGATACGCCGTATCTTCCTTGATGGATACGGCGTATTGGTAGTCAGAATAGTAATCTTCAAAATATCTTCATTTAAGCTCCAGAATGCGCGCCTTTTGCTAATATTCACCAAGTACTCCATAATTACTGCAATTCTCAAATATAAACGATTAAGTAACAATTCTTGGCAATAATTATACAAAATGGGTTAATTACATGGGATAAATGATGCTATAAAATAGACGTTATTTGATGTCATTAAATATCCCCCCACTTGAATCCTACTTGTCCTCAAGTAGCCTTTAGAAGTTTATAAAAATGTATCCCTAAGGATATTTTTTGTTAAAGCATTTATTTGATCTATTATAAGTACACAACCAAACACCTCACGAAATAGGAAGATGAAAACACTCAAATCACTCAACTAATCTATGTGGTAACATGTAACTAATTCGCTTAATTGCTCGGTCGTGACGAGTATTCTATCCAGGAATACTCCCCTGGTTTTGCTCAATAATAGAGAAGAAACAAGATAAACTGGCAAAATCTTCATCCAGAAATCGTTCAAGTGAAAATCCAAAGAACTTCTGGACTCTCCTCAGCAAATATAACCTGCAAATCAATGACAAAAAGCAACTATACCAAGCGTAAAATTCTATGAGAAATGATATACAACCCTATTAATTGTGAGCTGAATTCCTAAGAAAACAATAAAGATAGAATGTATGTACTGATGTAATCATGGCTTTTTGCAAGAGTTAGAAAAATTAAAAATTCTAGAAATTAAACAAAAATAACTTTTCAAAAATTTAAAAAAACGCAAAATTTTCATAGCTACAGCTGGTGACGCCATCGGGAAAAATCCTGACGCCATCTCTAGAGTCTGTAAAAAAATTTTGTTTCGTTGTATTGGAAAATTTTTTGCACAAATATCCTATTAGTTATTTCTAGTAAAAATTTACTACATAGACCACAAAAACGATTAGTACAAACATATGACTAAAAAAAAAACAAGACACAAAAGTGCGAATTAATCTAAAATTATTTATTTTACATGTTTGGAAATGGTTCTTAAAAATCGGATATTTTCTCCCCTGCACTTATTTTATGCAAAATACATTTGATTGCAATTAAGATGAAGTTAAATACAAGACAAAGCATGATCACATATAACAATAAATAATAAAGAATAAAACACATGACACTCCTAAAATGTAAGAAATAAAAGACTGGGTTGCCTCCCAATAAGCGCTTTTCCTTATTTACGAGTCTTGTAGCTAGACTCAGAGTCACACTCCTTACGTGACTCCGTCTATGCTTACATGTCCACGGGTGGGGCCATTCTCTCATATCCTCATCAACTTGGTATTCGGGACCTAGATTTAAGCAATTCTTGTACATCAACTTATTCTTTTCATAGGAATACTTAAGTCCGCTCATCAAATCTCGTTGGCTAAGTACTAATATAGGCGGGACCTTACTCCACGAAAAGTTTTTAAGCCTAGGAATCGTGCAAGGCATTCGAAAGATGTAAGTGTCAAAGATCCTAGTAAATGAAATCAAACCCTTAACACAATCATATTCTAATTGAGTGATAGCTCTAAAAGGCCTTCCCATCACAACTTCTAACATATCGCTTATAATAAATTCTCCTATGTCCTCTAATACTACAAAATCCATAACATAGGTAAAACTTCCAATAAACACATAAACATCCCTAACAATAGCTACCAAGTTTCTTCTTGTGCTTTCGAGTCATTATACCATTATCGTGTTATAGGCTTTACACGTAATGATGTTTGTTGGCAAAAAGGGATCAAAATAAGCAACAAACTTCCTAAAACCAATCATACACTAGAATGCCAAGTCATCACCATCCATGCTATTAATCATCCTATTAGGGTAAAAATTTCTTGGATTCACATACTCATCTAACTCATTTAGTACTTCACCATCATCCAACTCATCATCAGAATCCAAAAAGAGAGAAACAAGGGGTGTATCTATAGATTCATTATAGGATTCTAAGTCATCCATTTCAAGCACGTCAGGTGAGTCTATAAAATTATTAAACAATTGCGCAATAGGGACAGGTGATGGTATTTTTATTTGTGTGTGGTCGATATTCTCAAGACAAGAATCAATCATGGCTGAGATTGCACGAAGCTCATTGAGCTCTTAGGTAATCTTAGCGCGGAGTTCATTACGTGGGGCGGGTACAAATGGATTCACGTTCTCCATAATAAAGAATGGAATAGTAAAATAGAAATTACAAAACAAATAACACAAAGAAAAGAAAGACTACGAAAAAGCTAATTCACAAAAAAAATAAAAATCTTACTTGATAGGATCTAGTGAGTAGACCTAAGCTAGATAGAATCCTAAACCTAGACTATTCTCTGGCAACAGCGCCAAAAACATGATGTGCAAGTGATTGCAAACCAAACTTTTACAACCCTACTAGGCAGTGTACCTAACCATTGTAGTGTAGTATAGGCAAGACTCGGGGGGTTATTGTCGTTCTCTAGAGGAATAGTTTGGGTAGGCTTGAATCGTATGGTCACTAAGGTCTAGAGGTTGAGAGAAGAGTATTTTTGTGTTTTTATATTTTATAAAAGCAAGTAAAATCTCCGGAAGGGGTTTTGATTAAACTAATTAACTACTCCTAATTCTATACTAATTGCAGAAAAATAAAAGTGATGGAAAACTCTTATGGTTAAACAAATGTGTTTACTTAATCATGTACTACTCCCTAGTTGTCGTCTCTTGTTTGATTACCCGTCACCCTTGTAATGGAATGTGTAAGTATCTAATAAATTAAACACCTAACTCGGAATCCACCCAAATGGCAAGGTAGTATGAAGACTATTGCGTGTGTATCCTCTAACCTAGCCGCGTTTCCCTAGATGTCTTCTCTATGCAATTAAAAAGCTAGTTTTCTAAAGCCTAACGCGCACATCATTAACAAGAAGTAATAACAGAAGATAAACAACTAGGTTTTCTGCAATCATAAGCAAACACAAATTAAATTTGGCCAAGCATGTTTATTGAAAGCGAAGAATAATTAACCAAACAATACATAGACATATTGAAAGATTAAGGAGATAAAGGAACTTTACTTCAATAATAATGGAGTAATGATTAGTACAATAGGGTTAGAAACCTTAAAAATCGTCTAAGAACTGCTGCTACTAAGTATGTAATCGTTCCCTAAAGTTTTCCATACAAAACACAAAAACTAGGGTTTGTATATATATAGGAAAATAATTGCAACGGCGTTACTTTTTAATTGCGACGCCGTCAACCCGTAGAATCTTCTTTGGGCTTCTTTATGTCGGCTACTCAAATGTCATCACAAAAGTCTCTAACACCGTCTCTTGCTCACTTTGATGCCGTCACAAAAATTTGTGACGCCGTCTCCATGAACTGTGTGCCATATTTTGATCATCTTCGTGTAGAGTTGCAATCTTGTCCTGTTTCTTCCCAAATTGAGTCCAAGTCACGTGTATTTCCTCCAAATGCTAAAATGACAAAAAGAAACGATTAAGCACGATAAATGGAGATATTTACATGATTTCAGGGGTTAAATGATCTCGAAAAAGTGTATAAAATGACACCTCATTAGAAACGGCTAAAGAAATTTGGCAATCATTGTTAATCACTCATCAAGATAACAGCCAAGTCAAAGATAATAAGATTGATATGCTTGTTCAAAAATAAGAATAATTTCCTATTCCGAAAGATAAATCTATTAATAGCGGTTTTGCTAAATTTAACAATATAATTACTAGTCTTAGAGCACTTGATGAAAGTTTCTTTAGTAAGAATTATGTTAGAAAATTCTTGAGGGATCTACATCCTAAATGGAGAGCAAAGGTAACCCCGATAGAAAAGTTAAAAGACTTATCATCACTTTCTCTAGACGAGCTTGTTGGTAATCTCAAAGTTCACTAGATGATAATGGAGAAGGACTCCCAACTAGTTGTAGGCAAAAGAGAGAAAATAAAATCTCTTACCTTGAAATCAAAAAAGTTGTATAGTGATGATGAGATTTTGACACCCGAAAGTGGAGATGAAGTATACGTTATGGTAGTTAGGAACTTTAAGAAGTTTATTAGAAGACGTGGTAGATTTGTTAGGCAACCACGAGATGAAAAGAAATCACTTCAAAGAATTTGAGAAAATAAGAACGAGAAAGGTGAAAGAAAATGTTTTGAATTCGGAGATCCAAATCACTTTATCGGAGAATGTTTGAAACCACCCTAACAAAAGGACCAAAAGGCCTTTGATAGAGGTACATGGAGTGATAGAAGTGAGGAAAATGAAGAAAAAACAAAGAATAAAATTTGTCTTATGGCGGACGCATCTAGTAAGGTACATTCCAACCCTTCTCATTATAACTATGATAATCTAATTATTGACGATGATACCTTGCAAAATGAGTACAATAAAACATACAAACTTAGCCTAAAAGTCATAAATAAAAACAAGTTTTTGAAAAACAAAAATAAACTTTTAGAAGATGAACTTTTTCAACTTAAAGAATTTTTTTTACGTAATTGAAAGGAACAATGCTACTCTCAATGAATGTGAATCTTGGTATGAATTGGTATCGATATCGAAGAACTCAAAATTGTACAAAAAAACCTCTAGAAAAAGTATCTAAGGTCTCAAAATTTGAAAAGAATATTTGTTCTTCAGAAGATATGTTATGTATTCAAAAGCCCTCTATCGATGCAATAGGTCTAGATTATAATAGAAATAAAGCATCAACAAGCGAAACAAAACAAATTAAACTTGTGAAATCAACTAAATTAAATGTAACAAAGGATGGTTTCAATAAATACAGGGATATTTTTCTTAAAGATAAGGAAACCGTCAGATGCTAAAGACAAAACATTGTCAAATTTAAAACACAACTTGACTTCTAAACCAAAATACTTATATAAAGTCACTGGTATAAAAACTGGTATTGGTCACTCCAAAAATGTGTGACGATATACATATGGTCACACGTGTTTTTTTAGGTGTTTGTCACTAAAGATCGCGCCACTGTAGGTCACATACGGTGACGTTAGGGAGTTCGTGGCTATTTCCATTGAAAAAGAGTGACCAAAACCCGAATATGTGTGACAAATTAGGCACAAGTTTTGTTGGATTAATCAGTATTAGTGACCGTAAACACTTTATAGTCACACGAATGGTTTTTGAGAGTAACTATTGTTCGTCCTTTGGCCACATAAATATATAATATATGTGACATTTGAGATGATTTATTTAAGTAAATGTGTATTTTGTGTGACTATTTCCCGTCCTGTGGCCACATGAATATATAATAAATGTGACGTTTGTGATGATTTAGTCACACAACGGGTGTTGTTTTTTTGGAGTTAGTCACATACAATTTAAAAAAAATGGCCAAAAGTCTTAATAAGTGTGACCATATGCTTTTTAAAATCAAGTAAATGTGTATTTTATGTGACTATTGTTCATCCAATGGTCACATGAATTTTATGTTTGTGTGGCCTTTTGTAATATTTAGTCACACAAAGCATGTTTTTTTTAATTTAGTCACATACAAGTTAACCAAAAGTGGCCAAAAGTGTTAATAAGTGTGACCATATGTTGTTTAAAGTCAAGTGAATGTGTATTTTGTGTGACTATTGTTCATCCAATGGTCACATGAATTTTAAGTTTGTGTGGCGTTTTGTAATATTTAGTCACACAAAGCATGTTTTTTTTAATTTAGTCACATACAAGTTAACCAAAAGTGGCCAAAAGTGTTAATAAGTGTGACCATATGCTTTTTAAAATCAAGTAAATGTGTATTTTATGTGACTATTGTTCATCCAATGGTCACATGAATTTTATGTTTGTGTGGCCTTTTGTAATATTTAGTCACACAAAGCATGGTTTTTTTGGGATTTAGTCACATACAAGTTAACCAAAAGTGTTAATAAGTGTGACCATATGTTGTTTAAAGTCAAGTGAATGTGTATTTTGTGTGACTATTGTTCATTCAATGGTCACATGATTTTTAAGTGTGTGTGGCAATTTGTAACATTTAGTCACACAAAGCTTGTTTTTTTTGTTATTTAGTCACATACAAGTTAACCAAAAGTGGCCAAAAGTGTTAATAAGTGTGACCATATGTTGTTTAAAGTCAAGTGAATGTGTATTTTGTGTGACTATTGTTCATCCAATGGTCACATGAATTTTAAGTTTGTGTGGCATTTTGTAATATTTAGTCACACATCGAATTAAATAAAGAGTGACCAATAATGTTGATAAGCGTGACCATATTATGTGAGTGCATCTTTTAGTCACATATAACAAATCAATAATTTGTGTCATTATATATATATATATATATATATATATATATATATATATATATATATATATATATATATATATATATATATATATTAACAGAATTAAAACAAAAGCAATTTCAACTTGTATAAACTAGAATGTATATAACTGAACCAAATATATAATTGTAATATCGTACATAATTAAATTCTCAACTACCATAATTTAAAGACTTATGACTCTTCCCCGTCTTAGCTTGTCGTTGCATGGTTTCACGAGAGACATAATTTTTGCGCTTCGATTGTAATTTTAGTGCAGATTATAATCTATTCTTATGTATCGTATTTGGTGGTGTAACCTGCTGTAAACAAAAAAATGCTTGTATCAAATTGAATTAATATGAAGAATCTATATATTTTAAAATGTTAGGTTGAAATAACAATTGTATGTACCTTTCATCAAGAACAACTTGTTCTTTAGCCATGCAAAGAACCACTACGTATCTTAACTGTTTTTAACCTATTATTTCCTACGTCCGGTATGCATGCTGCATCCACTAACGATGAATCAATTGACACTTTGTAGCAATCATTTGGGAGTGCTTGGTTATGCAGCATTTGTTTTCCATTAGACTTGTATATGGTACCCAAAGCAACAATAGTGATTCGTTAAGTGCCACAGTTTGCACTTAGATGCCTAAAAAGAATTTTTGCATGTATATATCAGGAATTTATTTAAAAAAAGTTAACTAAGACACCATGTTGAAATACATACTGTGGTAGTTTCCTTGTGTTGGAGACAATTTCCTTGCGTTGGGAAATCTTGGAGACCCGTTTTCTTCATGACTTGGCATTTTATTAGGTCTCGACAGTTTTAACTGGTTCCTATAGTATATTATAAATGATTCGTCCAAAACCACACCTTAAAATATATATAATATATAATAAAATATAAAATATATATAGTAAGTGTAATCTGAAAAGAATAATAATAAGAGAAGTAGTATAGAATGTTCCGGGTGTTTATCCCCAACGAGGCTGGACTGGAGAATCGATACAGTCGAAGATTTGAGTTTGAAGGAGAGATTGAATTGAAAGTGTGGAAAAAGTCAATAAACAATAACAAACAAAAACGTTTAAGAAAAACCTAGAAATTATGAAATTAAACTAGAAAACGAGAGCACGAATCCCGAACAAAGGAGAAAAAACCTAAAATCTTTAAAATTAATCCTACGAAGAAATTTTTACTTCTAAACTACTCTAGGGAACAAATAACGAAGAATGAAAAAGACTAGACCGAAAACGGAGTTCGTTTGACCCAAAAAAGAGTCAAGACAAAAACCGCACCCGGCCCGTTTCTTTAAAAATGAAAAGATGTAAAAATGATCCTACAGAAACTTTTAATATTTTTCCTACAAACTATATGACAATATAAGTTTTCTAAAAAAGAAAAATATTTTTTTGCTAATTTTTGTATTTTTTATGAATTTAAAACTTTTAACTAATTAATTGTAGAAAATACTAAACTACTTCGAAAAATTCTGAAATTTTTACAAAAAATACTAGACTCTTTAATAATCCTACGAAAAATAAGAAACAAAAAGTTGCTTAACAAATAAGCCCGAAATAAGCTTATTACAGCTTATAAGCTTATAGGCCGAAAATGTGTATAAGTATTAAGGCCCTTGAGTCTTTAACGAAAAAGACCCAAGGGCGCAGCGGTATGAGTGTGTTATAAAAGGGGGATCGTATCGAGGGGTACCGGGTTCGAGTCTTGCTCACCCAGTCCCCTTGTCTTTCCCTCTTTTTTTTCGAAAACTTTGTGAAGCAAAGTTGTTAAGCTCGTGGGGCTTAACAACTTTGTCAACTACGACTTTTTATGAAAAGCTCTCAATAAGCTTAAAAATAAGCTTAAAAATGACAGAATGCTTAAAGGGCTTAAAAGCAAAAAGATGCTAAGTCATTTGGCACATTATGGTCGAATAAGCTAAGATTGGACTAAAATAAGCTAAAAGGAGTCTAAACTAATCTAATAAGCACTAAGAAGCTAAAAAGTTAACACTAAATAAGCTTAAATAGCTTATTTGGACATGAGAGTCTAGCTAGCTTAAAGGCAAAAAGAGCTTCAGTTTGGCACTTTTAATAAGCCATATAGCAAAAGGGAATAAGCCAAACAACTATCTATACTATCTTAAATAAGCTACTAGGACACAAGTGAGCTTATGAAATAAGCTGAATAAGCAAGAGAAGAAAAATAAGCAATCCCTACACTAAACTAAGCTAAAAACAGTCAAAAGACAAGTTTGAGCTTAAAAATAAGCCATCAAATAAGCTTCTTAAGGGCTGAAACTTAAGGGGCTTATATAAGAGCTTATAGGCTCTTAAAATAAGCCAAGAACTTGGGCTTAAGTGCACTTAAAGGGTAAGCAATGAGAGCTTAAAATCTCCCCTTTGCACCAGGGGAGATTTAAGGCTAAACTCAAGGGCTTATTTGACAGCTTTTTAAAAGCTGTCAAATAAGCTCTAAATAAGAAAACAAGCTTAAACAGCTTAAGTACCCTAGCTCATGGACTTATGCACCAATTTTTAGCTTTTAAAAACCATAAAAACCTGCTGATTTTTGATGGTGAAAAAGGCTTGAAATTTTGACACTAAAAACCTTGGTGGTTTTTGACTCACAAAGTCAAAAGACCAAGGGGTTTGACAGCTTGTTTAACGCACACAAAACACTCTCTTTTTGATCTAACACTCAAAATCCCAAGTGCTTAACTAAATAAGCACTTGTGGTGTTCTTAAAAATCCACAGTTTCAAAGTTAGTTTAGAAATCTTTTGAAATCAATTTTAAAACTTTAAAACTTTCCAAAAACAGTTTAAACAAGCTTAAAACTTAAGCTTAAACTAACTAAATGGCCTCTAACCCAAGCACAAACCATTTTGACCCGTTTTGAGTGTTGACCAGAACACCCTCTTAATTTTTGAAGGACTTTTTAAATTATGAAAGCTAGTTTTAAAAACTGAAATTTTTGAAGACTAATGTTACTTAAGCACTATTAAACATTAAAAAGATAAAAAGCTAGACAAAATATGCAAATTAGAAAAGATAATAAGCTAGGACAGTTATAAGCTTATTTTTGGCAGTTTTAACTAAGGTTGTATATAAATCAAATGAAAAGTACTACAAGCATTTCATACACGTAATAAGCATAAAAAGATATAAATAAGCTGAAAAATTAAGCTATAATTAGTGTGCTATAGTAATAAGCAAAATTTTAGAGAAAATCGTACTTTGTCCTTTTGTCAAAAGGATCTTTGAAGCCTAATTAGCTCTAAATTTCCTACCCTTAACTTATAATAAGCTAAAACTAAGCTGAAACCCAATAAGCCATCCAAATTAGCTTATTCATCCAAGCTCTTTCCAACAGTACCTTCTATTTTCTTGAGTTTTCTTTAAAGTTTGGTGAAAATGTTTATAAGGAAGATTATATGATAGCTTAAATGAAAACTTAAAAGATTTTAAGAACACTTGACACTTAGAACATAAGTAAAAAAAAACTTCACTGAATTTTCATTAAACAAGAACACAAGTACAAAAACTTTTAACCTTAACTTCAAATTACACTTGAACTTAAAAAAAACTACTCTTAACTACATAAAAACTACTTCCAGCCACTATGGCTTTACATTGATTTATATAGGAAAAAATTCGACTAGTCTTCACTTCTTGTCCTCTTGCACTTGTGTTTCTTTGTAGACACAACAAAAGGGTTGTGTTTGTTGTGTGAGGGGGGATGCAAATACCCTTCAAATTCCTTGGGTTTCTTTAGAAGCCATTCAAGCCGTCGATATAGGCTTTGGGAGTTGTGGGATTGCCAACTTGGCAATCTTACAGCTGGGAAAGTTTAGTGGAGGAGGGGGGAGAGGTTTGTCCATGGGGGAATTGGGTTTGCAGGATAAAACGGGGGTGGTTAACCCGTGACTTGGTTTGGGGGGAAAAAGAAGCGGGAAAAGGGGTTATGAGTATAACAGGCAAAGGTTTGTGGGTTTGACACTATTGGCCCCTCAAGGTGATATGCCTCGTTGCATCCATCGTCCTTGTGGTTAAATAACTTTGGGGACTTGGCAAATTGAGTCCCCAAAAGTTATAACACTAATTGCAGTACACGTCCTTGTGTAATACAAGTATGGGGACTTGGCAGTTTTGCCCCCCTACTTGTTACTTTGAGTAGTTTGCAAAATTAGCCCTTGTCTTTACTTTTCTCTTTTCTTCATTAAATATAAGTTTTAGGGATTGGCAATTTAAGCCCTCAAACTTATATTTCTTCAATTGTTGACTTTTGGATTTGTCGGGGTTGACTTTGACTTTGACCAGTTGACTTTTCTGTTGACTTTTTGACTTGATTGACTTTTCGGCTTCGATTTGGCTTTGTCTTTCACAGTCTTTTCCATTCCGAGTCCGGTTTTGTCGTTTTGGCTTTGTTTTTCGTCCTTTTCTTAGTTATCCGTTCCTGCACAATACAATTAGCAAAACAAGCATATATTTGGCATTTTAAGTCCGTTTTTGGTTATTTTAGCTCGTTTTTAAAGGTAAAAGGTATGTGTAATTAAGCACATACCAAAATCCCCCATACTAAGGTATTGCCGTGTCCTCACGCAATGTTATGAAGTAAACATTTACGAAAACTAAGAATCTCAATCCCCCTCGACTAATAACTTTGAAAAGTAGCAAAGTGTTCGTCAAGGGAAACTAAAGAATCAAAAGCTTCGACAAGTCCCGTTTTCACCATTTTTTATTCATACACTAACTATCCCTAATATTTTTGGATTTTCCTTTTTCTTTTCTCGACTTCCTGTTTGACTTCCTTTATTATATCAACATTGGGATCATAGAATGAGAAACGCCCATAGAATAATCTACGGATGTCCTGACGGATAAATTCATCGTCCCCGATTTTTCACTAGTTCCAAACCAAGCAATTAAACAAGATCATTTGTCAATATAAGTCTAAATGCTAAGCACTCATACTTATGACTTGTGAACTTTTAACTCCCAACATGAATATATGATTTAAATGTGTGTACTCATTTCGACTCAACCATAGATCAACTTATTTCCATAGTCGTGATTCAAGATGAATCATGACTCAAAGCAACAACTTATTGGGACCTTGTAACTTGATTTTAAAAGACGAGATTTTAACTGTAGAACTTTTTGCAACATCTTCATTATTATAATCATAAGTTCTTAAAGCTAGGAATGCGTTGCTTAGTTTGAACACCTACCCAGGCCTCGCTCCCTAGTAGGATATCACAACCAACGACCGATGTTCTTAGTTTGAAAACCCACCCCGTTGCTAGCGTAGTGGGAAATCACATCAACACCTTCTTCCTATTATGGCTAAGGATTTGTGTCTTAGTTTGAACCCTCACCTAGACCTCGCTTCCTGGTGAGATATCACAACACACCAAATCCTTAGAAGTAAAAGATGTCTTAGTTTGAACCCCCACCTCGTGGGGTTGCGGGTGATATCACGACACATCTTTACTTGTTCCATATAATCAAATGTATGCTTTTATTGGCATAATTTCAAATCATGCTTTTTGCATTCATACTTCTTCATGCTGACTTTGGCATTTTAACTTCGAATTATTAAAACAGAAAAATCTCGCTTTAAAGAATCAAGTTACAAATTTGAATCTTTTTCTAATAAACATTGATTGACCCCCCCACTTAGTTGAACTGAATTGAGCACGTATGATTAGGTGGATTAGAAGCTAATGGGAGAAAAAGCCACAAGTTACTCATATAAGTTTTTGTTCAGCACATAAACTTATATTTAACTCTATCACTTCTTGTTCTTCACCTTTTTAAAATTCGAAGCAATCGAATTCGTGAAAGCTTAGCCTACAAGCGGTAAGTTGAGGAACTAGCTAGGGCTCAACACGCCCGATCTTCAAGTTTCAAAAATATCTCATTCTACCATTAGGAAAGTCAAAACTGTGACAAAAACATTATGTAATTTGGGAAAATTTTCAAATTTTTCAATTAATTTGTCTTTTTTGCAAAAATTTTGGTGGTAAAAACGGGATTGCGTGATAACAACGACTGCAGGCAAAAATCAAATCGAAGATCCCCCCCCCCATACTAGAACTAAACATCGTCCTCGATGTTTCAAAGGGGTTCCTACGCAAATCTAAGGCCGTTTATGAAGTGTGCCAAAAGATAAAACGTTAGTCGATTAGATTTGGATACTGGATTCCCAAAATGAAGCTGAGGATGTGAAACTCTTGTGGATACTTGAGAGTCTTCACAAACCGGGAAATCCTGGACATACAACACAAAGCACACAAAACATGGACAAAACACGGGTAATGGAAAATGAAAGCCTTCACACACAAAACACTTATTAGCATAAAGAAAGAAGATAGACTGGATAAGCATGGGTTGCCACCCACGAAGCGCCTTATTTTTGTTAACCGAGTCACAAGCTCGACTCGACCCTAAATTCATTGGTCCATGGGGGAGCAAGTGGAAGATAAAATCATCATCGGACTTTCATTCAAGTGGTTTGGATAAACATTAATTATGAAAGTTCCACTCCGATGAGATACATCCGGCATAAAAGAATGATACATTGAGATGCCGGGATCAAAAATGATGTCTTCATTCCCACAGGAGAGAAGATATGGTGGAGCAACTGGATACGTGAGAAATGGAAGAAAAATCCATACAATATAAGCGAAGAGAGGTTCACTTAAAAGTATGAAATCCGTATCCAGGGTGAGTTGTAGACACATTCTTACGAATCCCGAGGTCAATAGAAGTCAAATCTCCCGGATCGGGCTCAATCTTAAATTTGAAACATTCAAGATTTGGAAGAGACATGATGTGAGTGAGTTCATCGGTGAACTCCTCATGATTAAAGTCACTCCTATCGGCAGGAGGAAACTGATCATTCGAAAGATCAAAGATAAACGAATCATATTGAGAAAAATCAACATGAGTAGTGGTACTGCCACTACTCCTCTCTTTAAAATGATCGTTATCAACGTAGAAAGCTTTATAATCAGGAAGAGATAACTCAGAATGAGTAGTGGGACTGCCACTACTAATCTCTTCTAGATTAAAGCGGAAAGTTTCAGATTCGGGAATAGAATTATCAAAGGTGTTAGTCTCCTCCAAGAAAAGGTTAAGAGATGTGGAGGAAGACTTGGTCACAACTTCGGAAGATGGAGTAGGATTATCTCTTAATGAATCGATCTTAGCAATAAGAAGATTGACATTCAACAATTTTTCACGAAGGATATCGTCTTTGATTGTTAAAAGAATGTCATCATCAATCCTTCCAACTTCCGGATCAACAATCTCTACTACCTCTAAGCTGACGATCTCAACATCGGGAGGTGATGCATCGACATAATCGATATTCTCACCGTAGGTAGAATCGTCATCACTCGAAGAATTATCATCGTTGGAATCGATGATAGTCTCAGAATGTTCTTTGAAAACTTCAAGAGGGGTAGGATTGTTACAAAGAGGCACATCACACATTTTGTCGGGAATACTCTCGGACTCACTTGGGATTGGGACAAGGTTCTCAACACTAGACTTTATGAATTCGTCCGATTCCGTTTCCGGAATAGTGTCAAGATGCTCGTCCCCCATACTTAGAGAGTTATCGGGTTCCTCGATTGGTGAAACGGGTGTGATTGCAATGGTATTGTCTTCGTCATCATCGTAGCAAATGGGAATCTTCCAAGACCGATCTTTAGCCGCTTGTTCTTCCGTGATTCGCTTTTCTTCTTCCTTCTTTTGTATAGCTTGATCAACCAAATCACGTAAGGTTGCCATTTGTTCCATAAGCTTATTTTGAAGGTCATTTTGAGATTTGAAGATTGGATGATTGACGGTATATTGCGGGGGTTGAACTTGGTCAAAACCAAAAGAATTATGATCATAGCAAGAATTTTGCTCATGATAATAGTCTTCATTCATTGGTTGACATTGGAAGGTTTCATGAGGACCCCCGCAATTTTCACAACAAAGATATTGTTGTGGAAAACTCGGTGAAGTTTGTGGAAAATAATCAAAGTTTTGATTGAAACATGGGTCCTGATTGTAGACAAACGGGACTTGAGGTGGACAATCGTAACCGTAATGAGAATCGTTCCCACGTATTCAAGAGTTTGGTACGTATTGTGATTGTGGAGTGGTTTGCAACATTGGAGATCGTTAGAGTGTTAGGAATTGAAACATTGATTTGTGTTCCATTTCCAACTTTACAATAAAAACAAACTCCATCGTATTCATTGCAACCACATTTTTGGCATGTACGAAACAGACATTGTTGTTGCAAACTTTGCAAGTTTTGTAGGGGCTCATCAATGGTTTGATTTTTGCATGGTTCCGGATTAGAGATAATCGGAACTCTCGGAGGGCAATTATAACCGTAATGAGCACCTTTCAAAGACTACAAGTGCTTGTCGGCAGATTTTTTTTTTTCCAATCTAACGAATCACAGCACTCGTGGCAACATATGGTCAATGTGTAGAGGACTTGGTGAGAAGTTTCACCGGGTCTTGATTGAAACGATTGGCTCTCTGAGGAGCCTTAAACAACGTTGGTATTGTCATCGTTGTGACTTGGGAAGGGTCTTGGAAGTCTTGAAGACTTCCTCAAAATGTCTTGTGTATTAGAGCAATCTTGACAATGAAAAACCATGAATTGGGTCCCCACAATTGAGACAAAAATTTTCAATTTTAAGGGATCGTTGAGACGAGTCGGTATTGGGAACAAGAATCTTTTCTCCAGGACTCCACTTTCGAACAACCACAGTTTGAAGTGTACAACTTCCACAAGACGAGCATTCTTTAATCGCGTAAATTGGATTCAAACGATAATCGAATGACGTCATAAGAATTAAACATGAAGATGGATAAGAAAAGAATTAATTGATACGAAGAAAAAGAAGATTATTTTTGGTTTTTCCATTAATTCACAATTTATTTTAACGGACAAAATGATAAGACAACTTAAACCTGATAATCAGCAAGCTTCACGGTAGCTCTTCGAAAGAAAAACTCACAAAGGAGCGGAGGAGAGGGATAGCGCGAAGCTTATTTCTCCTTTCGGGTTGTAGTTCGTTGGAACAACCCTCCTTATACCCCTCTTATAGTTTGTTTAACTTTCAAAGGTGAGCCGTACCTCGCAAGTGACACAAAAGGCAAGTTTTAAATCTTTTGTTCGAGTTGGGAACCAACAAGTTCACCGGAAGTTATTATGATAATACCTCAGTTGAGAATATTATATTTTGGTATTTTACCAATTTGTGAATTTTATTTTATTTTTTTATGGACAATGTTTTTATATTTTTGGTTTTTCTTTGGTTTTTATCTGATAATTATACTAATAAAAGAAAATGAAAAATATTTTTGTATTTTTTATGTTTTTTATAAAAGAAAATATTCACATATTCAAACACAAACTGACAAACGTAACGATAATCGTTTCACAGCCTCCCCGGCAACGGCGCCAAAAATTGATTGGTGGTTTTCACACTGTATATATATATATAATATATAGTAAGTCTAAAAATCAACAAGATCAATGATACCGAGAAGTAGTATAGAGCTTTCCCGGGTCGTTTATCCCCAACGAGGCTGGAATGGAAAATCGATACAATCGAAGATTTGAGTTTGAAGGAAGGAATTGATTTGATGAGGTGGAAAAGTCAAATTAAACAACAACAAATAAAAACGTTTAAGAAAAACCTATAAATTACGAAATTAAGCTGAAAAACGGAAGCACGAATCCCGAGCAAAGGGGGAAAAACCTAAAATCTTTAAAAATAACCCTACGAAAAATTTTTCACTTCTAAACTACTCTAGGGATCAAATAACGAAGAATGAAAAAGACTAGACCGAAAACGGAGTTCGTTTGACCCAAAAACGAGTCAAAACAAAATCCCGTACCCGGACCGTTCTTTAAAAAGTACAAAGTTGTAAAAATGACCCTACGAAAATTTTTATATTTTTCCTACAAACTAGATGATAAAAGAAAATTTTCTAAAAAAGCAAAATATTTTTTTGATAATTTTTGTATTTTTTATGAATTAAATAAACTTTTAACTAAATTAAATTATAAAAAATATTAAACGATCATGAAAAATTCTGAAAAATTTACAAAAAATACTTTACTCTATAAAGTTCCTACGAAAAATGAAAAACAAAAATAAGCTGAAGGAATAAGCCCGAAAATAAGCTATTCAGCTTATTACACTTATAACCCAAAAACACACATAAATACCAAACGCCTTGGGTCTTTAACGAAAAAGACCCAAGGGCGCAGTGGTAGAGTGTGTATGTAAAAGGGGGTTTGTATCGCTTGGTCCCGGGTTCGAGTCTTGCTCACCCGGGCCAAGTGTCTTCCCCTTTTTTTTTTTTTTTCCTAAAGTCTAGGGTAGAAAGTGTAAGAAACTAAACTTAAGGGTAGGCGGGCAAACTATAGTAAATTTACACTTTAGTAGAAACGGGTGCCCCTTAAACTTTGGGAAAACTACAAAACAGACCCTACGCTTCCAGCTTATTTTGGCTTATTAAAAAGTGAGATTCAGAAAAAACTTAAAACTACAAACTTATAAAGGAGCTTATTCTTAACAACTTTAACAAAGGCACTTTCAACTTTTGACAAAAGAATAAGCTAGAAAATAAGCCCTTAAGATTCTGTCACAGAAAGTTGTGGTTTTAGAGCTTTTTAGGTTTTTGGCTTATTTCTTGCTTATTAATAGATGAAAATTGAAAACAAAAGAAGCTTATTGTAGCTTAAGATGTGACCTAAGGATATCTAAACTAAAACTAGCTAGGAATTAACAAGTTTAGCAAGAAAATTTAGCTGAAAAAGTGCAAGTTTTGACTTAAAACTGTTTTGAGCTTTTTTCAAATAAGCTAAACTGTTTTCAACTAAACCTTAGCAGCTGGAACTTTGACAATAAACTATGCTGTGATTATTAAACTAACCTAGATAAAATGTTTTTGAAAATTACAACTAGTAATAAGAATGCAAAAAGAAAATAGCTAGAATTCTAAGAACTGCCATTTTACATGCTGATGCATTTGACACCAACTCAAATGCAGGCTAATCTTTTCTTTAAAACTCATAAACTAGTTAGCTCAATGTTTCTAAACCTACTTTGACTAAATGTGAGCTCTATAATGCTTATGGTTCACTAAACACTAAATCTACTTAATGCTCTAAACTGCCCTGGTGTTAATAAGAAATTCTTAAGCTCTAAACTGTTGAATTCTCCTAACTAATTTTCAAAACTTGTTCTAAACTTGGTGATATAACCTAACTCAACTAAGCAAAAGGTTTTGACAGGATTGTGTTGACTTTTTAAGTCAAACACAGCCTAAACCAAACACTAGTTTTAACTAGCTGTCTAAACTAATTTTCCCTTACAATCCATTTTAACACTAAAGCTGGTAAAACCTTATATCTACCTACTCTAAAACTCACCTACTTAAGCTATTGAATCATTAAAACCTACAGCTTATTAGAAGCAATAAGCTACTTTCTCTCTTAGGCTTATTACACTACTTACTATGACAGAAAGTAAAAGTGAAACCTAACTTGATTTAAAACTAAAACAGACTAAAGCTAATACAACTTTGAGCTAAGTAAGCTAAATGAACAGGATTTAAACATAAGAATTTAGAAGAATAAGCAAATGTGAAATAAGCTATAAATGCTAAAGTGAAATGTAGCAAGTAGAACCTGAGTTTGTAGAATCTTCTTCACCTAGACATCCAAGAGTAGAGTCTAGGTGATCCTAAATGGCACCTTGCCTCTACTCTTGAGCTTTAAGCTCAATAAGCTATTAAAAGCTTATTACCTTGTTGCTTCCAAAATTGAACACAAAACACCTCAAGTTATCATGATCTTAGTGAAACTTGATGAAAATGAGTAAAGGAATGACTGAAAACAAGTTTTAACTAAATTTTGAGCTTATGAACGGTAATAAGCTCAAAAGAGCTTATTAAGAGCTTATTGAGTGAAAAGAGCTTAAAATGGAAAACAAATGACAATTAAACTTGTAAACTGAATGTGATTACTCAAATGTATAAGGTACAAGAGGAAAGGAAGAGAGTACAAGTGCTTTAAAGCTATTTAAAAGACTTGATTGGAGCTTAATTGAAAAACGAATGAATAGTAACAAAAGCTTAAAAGAGAAAAACGACAAGAAAAACTGAAAAATGAACTAACTACCCTACTCTCTTCATCTTTCTTCCCTTTTATAAGCTGAGCAGCTTCTTTGTTGTGTTAGTTTGGTGAGAGGAAAGCCAAAAACAAATCTTGACCGTCGAACAAGCCTTGGGGATTTGTGGGATTGTCAATTGGGATTAGGGTTTTAGTGAAGTGGGGGGGAAGGGTTTGTCCATGGGGTTGAAGGGTTGCAGGGTAAAAGGGTTGAGGGTGAACCCGTGAGTGGGTTTTGGGTTTCAAAAGTGGCGGGAAAAATTGGTATGAAAAGGTTGGGGGTGACAGGGGATTAGTTTAGGGAATTGGCAAGTTTGGCCCTTCATAGTGTTAGTTGTTATTGCACCCACCGTCCTTATTGTTTAAAACTTTTGGGGACTTGGCAAAACAAGTCCCCAAGAGTTATATAACTCTTTGCAA
>BQNB010077214.1:15774-30911 GCA_026074375.1 Tanacetum coccineum | reverse complement strand
AGTATGTCTAGTATATACTCAATAAGACTCCAACCTAGAAGGTTAATAAGACGTAATCATGATTATGGAATGTGATGATTCACATTGTCTTAAAATTGAAGTTCTAGATTTGTTAAAATTCTTATGAAGAGTGATATTAAAACCTAGATTCAGCAACTATCAGTGTATCTTGTAATGTCCCAAAAAGAGAACAAATTATTGTTACTCTACATGCTAAGTAATTATAGAAGAGTCTTTAATTACAAAAAGCAAGTGGGAGCGTTTTAGATCTGGAAGAGATAAAAAAATACAAAATACATAACCTTCTAAACACACTAGTGAATAGTAATGGAGGCTTTACAAGTAAATGTTACATGTAAATGTTAAACCTCATAATGATATAATTCTCGTTCATAGATTCGTAAGGATACCTCAAATACTTGATTGATAAATGTTATTTCAATATTGAGGAATATGAGTCACAGGATCATGGGAACCTGTTAAAGATGCATTATTGAATTTTGAATTTGGTATCATGATGAAACCATTAATATGCATTGTTGAATTTTGAATTTGATAAATGACTCAAACTATGAATGTTAAGATGCTGTCCACAAAGATAATCAATTTAAAACTTGATTGATGTTTAACTAAACGGTTAGACTATGAAGTTAAAATGAGTTTCTTTAAAGAGAAGAAAAACCCAAGTGGTTTGGTTCTTGGTTTCAAACTCATAAGGGCAATGTTGTACACATATTTGATGCATGCATTATGATAGAATTTTAATCATACTCAAGCAATTGATTGTGATTAAATATTCTTTCTATGCGCATTAATTATATAAAGATGATTGATTGTCATACTAGTGTTCATATAGATGAAATATGACAATGGAATTTAAAACTCTTCCTTTGATGATTACTATTGCGAGGACGAAGAGTAATCAAAGGAGTTTATAAATTCATATAATCTTTATAAAGTGTACAAACGGCAAGAATCCAAGTATGGATTATTGCAAGCATCTAGGAGGATAATCTTAAGTTTATTGTAAAATAAAGATAACTCCTGAGTATTTCTAAAAGCTAGTGGGAGTATTATGTTCAGGTTTTCTTCACCTGAAAGATTTAAGAAATAAAACTTACAACCTTAAAATATATGGTTATTGCTATGAACATATGCGGTATATAAATCTAACACAATTTGACATACCATTTAGAAAGTCTCAATGGATGCATATCTTTTGATAAGATGGAACATGAATGAAATCTTAAGTTGGACTAAAGGATTCATTATGTATATCATATTGTGTAGAGAAATAGTTGTATCATGCATAAATGCAAGATGATTTGACAACATTGGTATTTAGTCGAAAGTTATTAGATAATTATAGAATTGAATATTTTAATGGAATATGTTTTGGATTTAGGAATTCATTCCTAGATTATGGATTTGTCCATAGTAATGAAAAATCTAAGAATATATATTGCAATAATTTATTGTGCAATTAAATAAACCAATGAGCTTAGAGTTTATGAGGTGTCAAACATTATTAAGAGAATATTCATTGTTTACGGATTTTAAAAGCATGGGGTTGTTTATGTACACGGATGCTAAATCAAATTGAGATGACACTCAATACTAGTTATGGTATGATTTCATTTTTAATGATGACCATGTGGACTAGTTGTGCTCAACTGAGAGCATAGTTGCATTATACATTAGAATTAGAATACTTTACAGTTTTAAAAGCTGTAAAAGATGATTGTGATCAATAGTTGATGTCACACACGTTATGAGATATAGCGTGTCAAGTTATTTGGATATAGATGAACAAACATTCATCATAGATATTTAAGGATTTCACTTATTGAATTCTTGAAATAAGTATTCTCAAAATTTCTAAAGATCAAATCTAGTTGAAATTATGAAATATAAGCCTTGTCAATAAGTACGATTGTCGTATCTTGAGGCATGATTTGTCAACTAGAATTTTTATGCATTTGATCTATTTAGTATTTGGATAAGGGATGTTATAGACAATTTTATTAATGATAATAATACGAGGTATGTGGGTTATATTTAATATAAATTGTGTCATATATTTGCATGTTTAAATCCATGAATAATAAATGTATTATTCTAAATTAGTCCATTGTCGATCAACAATATGGGAATATAGTTAAATTAAGACAAATCTGAGTGACTGGTGATATCTTATATATTAAAGGATGTGTCCGTCAAACTCACATGATATTCATAAGATGAATATTGGACTTTCCCAACTAACAAGATTATTACTTTATGGATCGGCGTCATTAAGTGAATCTTGTAAGTGATTTTAATTTACTAAATCCTTAGACTTGAGATGCAAGTAGGTTTAGCATATGTGGATATTCCTTCTTGATATAGTTTAAGTTATCCTGAATAAGGTAACTAATAAGGGCTATGTCAGAATGGTTTATGCTACATGATGACTGGACACTTGTAGTCAAAATAGAATTTGTTCCTTCAATAGTTGAAGTATGATGCCACTGGGCCCCTCGTAGGGTTAATCAGATGTATGTGTGGCCGCACCCAAAAACTCAGTAAGATATGTCTCATGATTTTTGGTAATCTTGATATTCTTATATACGAGAAACAGAATCGTTAATTAATGGAATGACTATTGATCCATATCCCATTTTAACACGGTATCGGAAACCAAATGATTGTAAATTTCATAAATCTTTTAACTGAGACTTTCGTAAGTACCACTATGTATTTTCTGGGAACTTTGGGTGTTGCTGACGCTTACCATGTTGTTATATTTATTTGTGACATGTCCAAGTGGGAGCTGTTGGGATATGTCCATATCATAAATAAATATACGGCCGAAATTACGTGAGCCTATGGGGGCACACACGTTTACACAGAGGATACGTTTATTAATATAATTAATATATATTTATTGTATATTAATTATATTAATATGTTTCACGAAATTATTAAATGGTAGTTAATTATTAACGTTAGACGTTATAATTAATTAATATATTGTGACCGGTCGAACAAGGAAATATGAAAGGGTCCGAATGTCGATTTATGAAATTTGAGGAGGTGTTTGAGTATGACTTGGAGACCAAGTCATTGGGCTATATAAACCCTCATTCATTCGATGATGGAGATAAGAGATATATGATATACCAAAAACACATACGACATAACATTACCCTAATATCACATGACAAACAAGAATAAACCCTTAGTTACTCTTCTTTCGTATGTTTTGACAAACAGAATTGAAATGTGCATGGAATGATATGCGCATGTCATGAACATGCATGCATAGCCATCCATATGTTATCAATTTGAATGATGATATATCATATTCATGTTTGATTAAAATCGACATTGTTTAATCTCTTATGGGGTTCGATCGTATGACGACAAGATCCAAAACATGAACAAGGTGTTCGTTGTTTTATTCGTGAAGGAAGGACTAGCATCCTAACGTATCTTGGTGACGTGTAGTGTATGCACACCATAGAGGTTATCTACTTTGGTAACTTTATTAGTTTGCGTGGTATTTCTATTTATACACACGCGTATATTCAAGAAGGTGGTTTCGTTAATTGCTAAAAGGTACACGCTTCTTGATCCCTTTGTTAATTACATATTCTATACGTGATCTATGTTTTCCGCTGAGTACTCGTGATCTTTAATGGTTAATAGTTGTAAAAACCCAACAATATATAGATACAATTAGTTAAGGCTTCTACTAAGTAGGCTAAGCCCTTACAAGATTAACATGGGCCTAATACATTCGACTAATATGCCCATGATACCCAAATTCTCATGTTATAGTGTCCGAGTGTTGCACCCAAGTGTTTATGTTATGGCGCGTTCAAGTGTTACACCTAAAGACTCGTGTTACTACTCAATTGAATTCACCAAGTGACATTTGATATTGAATTGTCTCTTATGCATAAGTTGTCAATTAAATCAGTCTTGAACATTAGCTAGCTGGGTTTGTTGGACCGTAATTGTAAAAGTCTTGTTTGACAAGGTTCAAAGTACAGCAAACGAAAGCCAAGGGACTGAACTTGTTCGTTAGATTGTTAGTAACCGACTAGCGGTTAAAGGTAGTTATAAAGTTAGTTATGGATTCGGTTGTACCTTTACCGAATAGACATGATGGTTCGCATGGAACCTTATAAATACGCGGCACATGTATTGTTGTAAAGTGTGTCTAAAATATACAATGTAGCAGTTTATGTTGTTTATAATACGTATCAGATTCTTGTCAATCTTGTATGTATATTCGATCCTGGAAATCATCATATAAACCTGTACAAAAGTGGTATCAGAGCCTAGGGATCCAAGATTACAAGAAGTTTGATTCAAGTTTTTGATCAACAAGATCAAAAGACTTAGAAGGGAAGAGACACCAAGGACGTTGGAAGAAGATAGTGTACGATCAGAACCAACGGGAAGTTGCAGATAGCAACAGACTTCAATCCACTCTTAAAGAAGAAGAGGAACACGAATCGATTGAAGGAACAAACGTTGACACCAAGCGTATTGTTGGGAGAAAACTTTGTTGGGACTGAAAGTGACGACAAAAGGAAGGAAACTCTTGATGTAGACAAGGAAACGTGGAACAAGAGTAGGAAAGCGCTAAAGATTCTTTTGTGATTCGCTGGTAACGTGACACAGGAAAGGAATAATACATTCTTTTGTGATTTGCTGTTAACGCAACACAGGAAAGGAACGTACACTTCGTTTGGTTATAAAACGAGTGGGAAGGAAACTTTGTGAAACTGGGTTAAAACAAGACACAGAGTAGAAGAAAACGCGGGGTATAACGCGAGGAACGTTGTTGTAGAAAATATTGAAACGTATACGTGTGACAAAGATAAAGGAGTACTCAAGGAAAGAGTGTGGAAAACGTGTCGGGACGACACAAGGGAACAACAACAACGAACAAGAATCAGAAACAAAGGAAGGTTTTGTTTCGGTGTAACAGAATCAGAAACAAAGGTTTAGTTTGTTTCGGTGTGGGTTACCGAGAGTGGTACCAAGTTTTTGTGTGTAGGAAAGTTTGGATTTCGAAGCAAAGAAATAAAGGCAACGTAGAGAATTTGGAAACGTTGTGGAAGCGAAATCAAAAACAACACACAAGGGAAAAACAAAACAACAGTAGTTGGGGACACGCGTCATACACGTAAGAGGAAAAGTTTGCTTGTGGATTGGTTGAATAGATACCAAGAGAAACAAACAATCTAGGATTGTTTTGTGAAAAAGAAAACGTTAGCAATACCAAGACCAACAAATAGCGAGAAAGAAAACAAGCCGATCACTTGTTTTGAAGGAAATACCGACGGGTATTTGGAGTTTGTTGTAGAACACGGTGTGGAACAAAAAAAGGAGAACATAGAAGTGTATTGTGGAACAACGTTTTGGAAAAGGACAACAACAACAACGACAGAAAAGAAGGAACTCGTTTGGTTTGTGAACAGAATCGAAGTCGACAAGAAAGGAAGAGAACGCGTAGAAAGGCGTGAAGATTCGAAGAACAAGACTTAAACAATTAGGGGGGAATTGTTGGACCGTAATTGTAGAAGTCTTGTTGGACAAGGTTCAAAGTACAGCAAACGAAAGCCAAGGGACTGAACTCGTTAGATAGATAGTTAGTAACCGAAAGGTAGTTATTGGCGGTTACAGAAGTTAGTTATATGTGAAGGGACACAATGGTTGAACCAACACAACCCTTCATATCTGTCGTTTAGATTAGTATAAATAGGAGTCGAATATTCAGTTTGTAAATCGTGTCTCATGTTAACAATGTACCGTTATTATGTTGTTAATACTAAATTAAACATTTTCTTTAATTAAGTCAGCAAATTCTTTCTACAGCAACCACCCCTCTAACCAAGCAGCTTTTCAATCATCGGTTTCTTAACTGACACTTTCTATTAATGGAAAAAAGGCTGTGTAAATAAGCCTATTAAGGAATAAATTAACTATACCAGATTTTTTGGATCAGTAACATTATGCTAGCTTGAAGAAGACAATAGTTTTTCATCATTCCATGGGCTACTACTGATTTCAATAAGAGGTTGCTTCGAGCTCAACGGATGTGCTATTTCTTCATCAATATCAATATAAGTTAGAATAAAAGCAGTTGGTTGTAAGTCGGCATAGTTATCAAATAGAGTGTTGATTTTCCTTGAAATGCCTCCATACAAGCTTGTAGTATCTCCATGTGTAACAATTTCTGAACTCTTGCCACTGATATCTTTTGGGCTGAAAAAGTCATACCATATATAAAAACATGTTAACTTTCAGCTTAAAAGATGACGATAAAAAAGTGGAAAAGAAACACTGTAACAAAAAATTACGAATAATTATAATCACATATTCACATTTCAACAGGACTGGAAATTATGAATGTGTATCACAATCATAGAACATTTGCAACATTTTCAAAAACTACCGTTTCGGAACAGTTTTCAGTAGTTACAAACACACACAGTTACACCTAGCTATCCGTTACTCACAAAAAACAAATATACCAGAACTCAATGAAAATACTTCCAGAAAGTCCTTTTGTGAAACAGAACGCCACGTCAAATGTAATGCCCCGAAAAGCTCATAAGTCAACTGAGATTGAAAAGTATATATGGAGTATCAGGCAGCTTACAAGTTAAAAAAATTAGAATTATTTGGGATCAGAACTGAACAAAATCATGGGATGAATGTAACCGTAAATTAGTAGCCATCAGCAATCGTCATCCAGTCTCTCATGTCATACCATTAATATTAATGTAACACTGATCAAGAATGATTAATTCAATTGAGATGATGTAGGAGGTACAAGTTATCCTCGACAATTATATGTATGCTATCCTCAGGTTTTATCATCTTCATAGGCTTTTCAGTCCATAGTATTTCTAATGTTTTCAAAATAGTGTTCTTTACTGTACGTTTTGTTCGCAACGGGGCAGGCAATTCCCCACGTAAGTAGTGCATATGAAGATTTTAAATTTACGTACTGATATTGGTTTCTGATAATATTAACAAGTACTAAACTTACCATTTTGTTGCTGAATCATCTACCACATCGATTACACCCTTTACTGCAAGTGACGATGTTATATTACCCACATTGGAATAATAAGGGGATGCCAAACCACTCATTCCAGGAATGTTGTTAAATTGAGCAGCATTAGTCGAAGAAGCCTGCAATATCAAATACAGATCATCCATTGTCAAAAAAGATATGATATATGAACATATCCTCAGTAAAACAAATTTTGCATTTCCAGATGAAAATAAGGATACCAGATTTGTTGGAGTAGTAACATGAGCATGATCAGCTTCAGGGTTGGTTACTGAAGGCAATAGTTTCCCATTCTTCCGTGGTGTACAAACTTCCTTGTGAGCTCGCTTCTTAGAAAGTGGCCTGACCAAGTTATCCAGTTTTCTTCCTTCTTTATTAACCTTGGGTTTTGTAGATGAAGGAATTGCTTCGTCTTTCTTCTTCTTTGCAAGTTCATTAGCTTCGTCTTTCTTCTTCTTTGAAAGTTCATTAGCCGCCTCTTTCTTCTTCTTTGCAAGTTCTATAGCCTCTTCTTTCCTCTTCTTTGCAAGTTCTATAGCCTCTTCTTTCTTCTTCTTTGCAAGTTCAATAGCCTCCTCTTTTTTCTTCTTTGCAAGTTCATTAGCCTCCTCTTTCTTCTTCTTTGCAAGTTCTATAGCCTCTTGTTTCTTCTTCTTTGCAAGTTCAATTGCCTCCTCTTTCTTCTTTGCAAGTTCTATAGCCTCCTCTTTCTTCTTCTTTGCAAGTTCAATAGCCTCTTCTTTCTTCTTCTTTGCAAGTTCAACAGCCTCTTCTATCTTCTTCTTTGCAAGTTCATTAGCCTCCTCTTTCTTCTTATTTGCAAGTTCTATGGCCTCTTCTTTCTTCTTCTTTGCAAGTTCTATAGCCTCTTCTTTCTTTTTTTTAGCAAGTTCTATAGCCTCTTCTTTCTTCTTCTTTGCAAGTTCTTTAGCCTCATCTTTCTTCTTCTTTGCAGGTTCATTAGCCTCGTCTTTCTTCTTCTTTGCAGGTTCATTAACCTTAACATATTGTGATGTCAGTAGCCATGCATGAAACTTAAATAGCATACGGTGTCATGTATATTGATGGATTTAATTTTCACAGGGATTCAAAAATGAGTTGAAAGTAATAAACATGGAAAGACTTATTGTATATTAAGCAGAATTGCATTAGTTTTGAGCTGTATGCTTATAGTCTTAGGCTGCGTTTGTTTTTTCAAATGTTTTACTGCAAAACCATGTTGCGAGAGAAGGGGTGGATTTAAATCTTTCAAGATATATAGTAACAGAGGATTTATTGACACAAAAAAGTCACTAAATCTAACCTTGACACTTTTTAAAAAGTGTGGGTAAAAGCTTAATATTTTGAGATTTTATGATACATTTTATGAACAAAATGTGTCTTAAAAGACAAAAAAAATGTATCTTGACACTTTTTTTATCACTATAAATAGAGTTTTACGTACTTGACTTCTACCTAAACTTTTTAAATGTATGAGAACCACGTAACAATTTTCTTATTTTATGTTTTTTACACTTTTTTATTTTCACTGACACTTTTTTAACTTTTGGTGACACATGTTTTAAGCGCCACTAAATGACAATCTTTTTTGTAGTGAATCTAAAAATTCAAGAGGAAAAAGGTAATTTTTGCCTCTTATGTCTAAATATAAACAAACGCATTTCTTTTACTTCTTCTCGCTTGCAAACATAAGAGAAAAAAAATAAGGCACTTTTTTCATTTCTTCTTCCCGCCTACTAACATAAGAGGAAAAAGACAAACGCACTTTTTATTATTTTTTTCTTTTCGCTTACAGACAATATTGAAAAGAAGTGATTTTTAGAAAAACAAACAATTCCTTACTCTTATACTTATAAACCCATGTAACACGGGGAAGTGATTTTTAGAAAAACAAACAATTCCTTACTCTTATACTTATAAACCCATGTAACATGGGGAAGTGATTTTTAGAAAAACAAACAATTCCTTGCTCTTATACTTATAAACCCATGCAACATGGGCAGCAACCTACGTATTATACCTAGACCAGAAACTGGAAGCAACTAATTATAGTGTCCGATAATTTTGATCATAATAATAATCCTAATATAACAAACAATAATAATATATATTGTTTAAAAATAATATGTTCTTAAAGTTTGTGTTATAAGAAGCTATGAAAAACAGAAAAGAAGTTTTCTTTCCATAAACTAGTTGCATAATTTTTCAGTTGTATGGTTAAATATATCTTTTTTATTGTTTATCTTTATCTCAACTAGTGCATTTCAACTAAACTAAAGAAGATTTATAAAACAAAATTCATGGACAAGTGCATTTCACAAATTTCGGGATGTTTGACTTGTTTTAGATGAGAAAAGAAACAGATTCTATATTTTTTTCAGTATAAAATACGGATAAGAATACCAGATTTGTTGGAGTAGCAAGAAGAAAGCAGGACAGCTATAGGTTGGTTACTGAAAACGATAGTTTTTCAAAATACAATGTATACTGACTTCCTTGTGATCTCGCTTCTTCCGGAGCTGAGCCCGGACAAGTTAAAACCTTTTTTCTTCCTTACTTCATCACAATTAGGCTTTGTAAGATGAATAACTTTGCTCCAGAGTTGACATTATTTGAAAGCGAACTATTAGTTGTACTTGAAAGGCCGATCATTCCAGGTTGTTAAAGTTCCATGAGGAACTTCTGAAGCCTTGTCTTCATTCTTCTTTGCAGATTTATTAACCTAAACATAAAGTACTGTTATCATTAGTCATGCGTGCAGGCAACTTTAAACAACATATTGTGGTATATAAATTGGTGGAGTGGTGGTTACGTACAATCTTTATAACAATACAGAAATGACATGTTTTATAAACTTGATAAACTATTTTATATTTATTAGCTCGATCAACTACATAGAAAACAAAATCAATAAATATAGTACTAATAATCAACCTCAAAATTGTTTTCATCATAAAATAATAAATAGGATCACGAGAATAAAGCTACATATACTCAAGAGTACAATTATGAAGAAAACTTTGTTTTATTCTCAAGAACTATCAAACTTTTTGCCTTACATCTAAATCCTTAAGAAGACAATTTGTGTTTTGGTCATTAGTAAACCAAAAACCAGTATTTAAAAATGACAACTAGGTTTCTGTAAAATAAATATTTTTTTTTAAGGTAGTAAATGAAACATTTCATGAACCGTTCATAATAAACGAACGAACATCAACAATAATATTTAACGTCCGTTTAGTTACATGAACCAACATGAACTAAAGACTTGTCCGTGCATTTATGTTCATGAACCTCCGATTATGCGTTTGATAACGTTCGCCTCTCTCTCTCTCTCTCTCTCTCTCTCTATTTAAGTGTGTTAATCACCTGTCAAGTTTGAGTTAAGAAAACTCTTTCTATCTTTCTGTAGAATCATTTCGATTCTGAATAGCAGAAAAAACATCTGTTGAAACGTTAATTTTTTTCTGAATAGCAGATAACCTATCCATTCATTACCAACCGTCAGTACCATCCACCAACAATCATAGAATCAATTCACAAATTCATAATAAACACGTTCGAATTAGAATTACAATTCAAAATTATCAACCACCACTAGCCCCACCATAATAATTTAAAGATTCCTTGAGATTTAATTCCTAAAAAGTCAATATGCTCCTTTTTGATCATACGTTTAGTTTGAGAATTAATCTGGGTACAAGCATGATCACGGGTGTCGTTCGCGCTTGTTTTTTGGCGTTGATCTCGTAAAAATCTGTTAGGATTAATGTTTTCTTAACTTAGTACCGACAGTACAATAGTTAGTACTGTCAGTTATACTTAGTACCGACAGTACAATAGTTAGTACTGTCAGTTATACTTAGTACCGACAGTACAAAGTAGTTAGTACTGTTAGTTAGTTAGTACCGTTAGTAGAAAGATAGTTAGTACCGTTGAGAAGATATTTAAAAGATATTTATGAGATATTATATAAATAGATATGTAAGCCTTTTAGGGTTATCCTTATCATATAAAAGGAACCCTAGGCATAGTTAGACAAAAAGTTGAACACAAGATCATACAGAACATACAATATCATAGTTAGCAATCTGTACTCCTCAAGAACACTTTAATAAAGTTGTTATTCAGTTGTTCATTGTTCTTCTTAGTACCTGTGTTAAGATTCCGCATTAACACATAGTATTCATAGTCATTGTTTCTACATAGTCGTGTGTATTTATACATCTTGGCTATCATCCTTTATAGGCTGCAAAGATCCAATCAGATTAACCTGGACCTTCAGGGTGGCATAGATGCAGCGGCTCATGGCGGCCAACTAGGTTTTATGATCTAACCCGCTCTTATACCATTTTGACTAATGAAAACCCCGTTCGTATGACTTTATTATTCATCACTATTTATAGATTACAAATGTACCACTAAAACCCTAATGGACCAAAGCTTATTTATTATACAAAGAATCTGCATATATTAATTAAGCTAATGAATCAATTTAATCAGTAACCAAACACTTACTCACAGGGAACGTTTTTAGTAATTGTGAATATGTATATACTACATTTTCGTATTTTATGCATGATTTGTTATTTTATTAAACTAATACACGAAGTTTGTTATAAAATTGTCTCTAGTGGCTGGTTATCAATGCGTTAATGAACCGTCGAAAGTGATTTAACAGAGAGCATTCGTGAGAATCTTTTACTTAGTAAAGGAAAACGAAAAGTGAGGACTTTTGCATTTTAAAAAAAAGAATCATTCTTTATTAGGTATGATGCTTTAAATTTTTTATTATTTTTGAATATATGTTTAATTAAAAAGCTTAAATACTTCTAAAATTGGCATTATTTTGGTGGAGAAATCTGATAAAGAAAAAAAACACATAAAAATATATGTGTCAAATTTATAAAAACAAAAACTTTAAAAAAAGAGGAGGTAATTAATAAAACTTTAGTGGTTTAATTTTAAATAAATTGTATAGAGTTAAGTGTAAATTTATAAATTTACAAATTTTATTATGACTTAAAAAAAATTCTGATAGTTATATGTTTGGCTAAAGAACACAAAAGTTTAATTTTTTCTAGTATGGATTTTTGATGTATGTGAGGAAGAAACTCTTGGATCCTAATTCTAATTTTTTTTAAGTATCCAAGGTTTTTACATCTGTTTTTTGGAACAATCAGAGTGAAAAATCTGTTTTTTACACTCTGTTATTAGTTCGATTAATATGATACACCTTTCATACTAAAAAGGTTTTTGCAAACATGAGATGGAAAGGAAAAGATTTTCCAGGGGAAGTTACACCATTGCTTCCATCTGTGTTGGCATCACAAGTAGTGGAGGGTGAACCAATCCCTATTGTTGCATCATCATCACCCCCCAAAAAGACCCACAAACATAGGAAAACCAAAAGAAAGGCCACTAAGATTATTCTCATTAAGTGGACTACTACCCTTGTAGCAGATGAGACTGTCCATGAGAAGAGGGAAGACAGAATGGAAAGGGCTACCACTACTACTTCTAGCTTAGAAGCAAAGCAGGACAGTTGTAACATAATTAGGACCTAATCCATGGCAACACTTAATGAGCCTATTCCTCAGGGAACTGGTTCAGGAACTGGTTCAGGTAATGTCACAAGGCAGTCGGATACCATATTGAAGGGATAGACCTAATCACAACTAGGTTTTGATGGTTGTCTAATAACAGTTCAATGATGCCGCAGACCTTCTCTAAGAGTCTAACACACTTGGAAGTGGGGAGGACATTATGAAACTGAATGAATTGATGGAAATTTGTACAAGATTGTCTGAAAGGGTTCTTGCCTTGGAGAATATCAAGACTGCTTAAAATTTGGAAATTACTAATCTAAAGAAGAGAGTCAAGAAGTTGGAAAAGAATAAAAATTCAAGAACTCTACAACTTAAGAGGAGGTTATTCAAAGTCAGATAGAGTCATCTTATAATAAAGTGTTTTGGTGATCAGAGGGTTACTATCAAAGTGGGGAGAATGAAATTGACCATGATGAAGAGAATTTCTGTTTCAATAGGATGTAGAGACTCGGGGGAAGTATGGTCATGATATTGAAATTAATACTACTAGTACATCAATTACTACTGCCAGTATTAATATTACTACTATTGAACCTGTTACTACTGACTGTGCACTAATTACTACTACTGGTGTAACTATTAGTACTAGTAAACCAAGTACTCCTCCAACAACAACAACTCTTATTGAAGATGAAGATCTCATAATTGCTCAAACCCTTATGAAAATGAGAAGTGTGAAATCAAAATAAAAATTAAAGGAAAAGGAGTATCTAGTGAGACTGCTATAAGACCAATAAGAGGAGTGATTATGAAAGAAGCTAGTGCGACCGCATCAAGACCAATAACAGTATCTCAACAATAACTTGATCCTAAAGACAAATGTAAAGGTAAGATGGTTGAACAAGAAAATCCATTGAAGAATAAGGACCAAATCAAATTCGATGAGGAACTTGCTCAAAGACTTTCAGCTTAGTTACATGCTGAATTAGAAGAAGAGGAAAGGCTAGCAAAACAAGAAGAAGAAGATTGTAACATAGTCTGAATGGGATAGATGTTTCAAGCTATGATGATGCAGTTTACGATGCTAGCTGCAGATTACAAGCAAAAGAGCATGGGAAAAAATGACTATTGACATAAGGTGAGTTGTTTGTGGAGCTAATGGATAAAAGGAAGAGGCATTTTGCAAAACTTAGAGCAGAAGAGCAAAGAAGAAAACCACCAATCAAAACTCAAAAGAGGAATCAAATGTCTACCTATCTGAGAAACATGGCTGGATACCAACATACTCAGCTGAAGAGCAAAAGCTATGATGAGATCCAGAAGTTGTTTGACAAAGAAATGAAGAGGATGAATACTTTTGTGGCTATGGATTCAGAGGTAGTGGAAGGATGTGGAAAGAATCTTAGAAGCAGTGGAAAGAAAGCAGAGAGTAGTAAGAAAAGAACAAGAGCAGCACTTGATGATGAAACTATCAAGAGACAGAAGGTAGAGGATGATGCTGAGAAGGCAGAGCTTAAAGCTTTTTAGAGATAGTTCCAGGTGATGATAGTGCTGTCAATGTTGAATCATTAGCTACAAAATATCCAATAGTTGACTGGAAGACACACATTCTAGCAGAAGACAAGATGTATTATCAGATCATCGGGGCTGATGGAAGTGCTAAATAATACAAGGTATTTAGTGTAATGCTTGATGATTTTAACAGACAAGATGTGTTAGATCTATACAGGCTGGTAAAGGAAAGATTTGACACAACAAGCCCAGAAGGATATGATAGATTGCTTTGGGGAGATCTCATTACTTTATTTGAACCAAGTGAGGAAGATGAAATCTGGAAAACTCAACAGGACTACACATTGATAAGCTGGAGGTTATTTGATTCATGTGGAGTTCATTTATTATTGATAGATACTAGAATTGCTATTCACATGTTGGTAGAAAAGAAATATCCTTTTACACAATAAATGCTTTCAAGAATGTTAAGCAGGAGGCTAGAAGTTGATTATAAGTGTGAAATGGCTTATGAGCTTCTCAGATTTATCAAGTCACAATATAAGAAGTGAAGCGATGTTTGAATACATCCTCCTGATGAAGATAAAGCTTTTAATCAAGAAACTTGAAGATTCAGATGGTGAACATCAAGTTTAGGGGAGGATTGTTGGGATTAAAAGACATCTTGGTGCTGTTCAAGTTACTGCTGCAAGTTATAAAGTTTCTACTACTGTTTATGTTTCTACTGCTGGTGAAGTTCAGAGAAAATATTCTAAGTCATTACTACTGCTAGTTGTAAAGTTAATACTGCTAGTATTAGTTACTATTGTTAGAGAATATTACTACTGCTAGTTATAAGTTAGCACTGTTAATGTATATGTTAGTACTGCTTATGTGATAAGAATGAGATATTTTAGGAAAAGATATGATAGAATAGAAATGTATTGTAATCCCATTAGGGTTCCTTGGTGTATAAAAGGAGACCCTAGGGTATGTGGTTTGATATCTCATTCTAT
>BQNB010077214.1:0-10542 GCA_026074375.1 Tanacetum coccineum | reverse complement strand
AAAAGCAGGATACAAGCAGCAGATCAGGGAATGATGCACATGCTGATGAGGTAGATATCAAACCCATATATGATGAAGAGCCAATGGCTGAGGTACAATTAACTGCTGAAATCAATATATTTGCTACAGGACAACAGCATACTGAGCAACCTAAATTCAATAATGAAGGAGAGGTTGACCATAATGCTGAACAATGTCATGACACATGTCTTTTGCCTGCTAAATTAAATGATAACCAGACAACTAAACTCTCAAATCAATCCCTCGAATCTGAAAATATTTGTTTCAAAAAGACCGTTGCCCAATTTCAAAAAGATTTTTTAAGAATAGAAGCACATTGTGTTAATCTTGAACTTAAATATTAAAATTAAGCTTTAAAAGAAGGGCAACATGGTTAATTTTTGAAAGTAAAAAATAAAGAAACCAAGATTAAACATGACATAGATGTAATTGAAACAATAACCATCCAATTGGAACATAAAGTAGCTAAATTACTTAAGGAGAATAAGACTTTGAAAAGGCATTACAAAGAACTGTCTGATTCTATCAAGACAATGAGAGCTAAGACTACATAACACAAAACTTCCTTGATTTCAACTTCAGGAAAGAGCATTTGCAATTGCAGCATTAAAAATGAGTTAAGAATATTAACAAGAAATAGTGTGAATACTAAGTTTGCAAAATCATCAATCTTAGGGAAACCGGTTTTACAACCACATAGAAACCAATCAGTTGTTAGACAACCGACTGCGTTTAAGTCTAAACGACCTAGAATTTCAAAGCCACGGTTTGCCTCCCAAGTTGATGTCAATAACGATTTGTCAAAACCAGTCACTACACATTATTTGCCTAAGGAAAGAGAATCTGCTGTTGTAAAACCTCATCACGTAATTGCATCTAGCGAATCTAGGAATAGTTCAAAGAACATGCCAAGATTTAATTCAAATGACATGGATCATAATCACTATCTAGAGGAAGCTAAGAAAAAGACATAAGAACACGGTAGGAATTCAAGACCTAGTGTGATGCCTTCTACTAAATCACAAAGCACAACTAATGATAGCAAACCCAAACCTAAGAGCAATACTCAAACATCTAGGAATTGGCATGCATCCAAGAATAGTTTTGTAACGACAAAGATTGTGCCCATAGCAGAACACTCTAGGAATTCTAGAAATTTTTCTAACTCCAAACATTTTGTTTGCTCGACATGTCATAAATGTGTCTTTAATGCAAATCATGATACCTGTGTAATGAAATTCCTGAATGAGGTCAACTCACGTGCTAAGGTTCCATCCAATAAGACAACGAACAAAAACAAACCCGTAGAGCAAATAAGTGTTGCAAAGAAACCAGAAAGACAGATCTCAAAAGGACATAGATTTTCAATCAAAAAGACTTCCGTTGTGCATGAGAAAATAATGACTCCTAGATCTTATCTTAGGTGGAAACCGACGGGTAAAATTTTCAAGACAGTTGGTCTTAGGTGGGTTCCTACTAGAAAGATATTCATATCTAGCACAACCAAGGTTGACAGTGAACCCACAAATGGTTCAGATGAAGATATCACTAACCAATTTGAATACAAACAAACTTTTGATGTCAGTGCAGGTACTCTTAACTTAAGTGCAGGTACATCTTTCAATCCTAAAAAGGAAGGACTCAGAGTTTGGTTGCTGAAAAGACTGATATCTCATAAACCAGGGCTTTAAGGAATTCTAATCTAATGAACAAGCAATGACTTCTGATCATAACAGTTCAGAACTCGAAATTCACGACCATAGCAATGAACCGTCCAGTTCAAAGCTGGTTCCAAAAGTTGTTCCTCCAGCAGACAAGACAGCTACATCACAACAAGAGTTGGAATTAATATTCAGCCCTATGTACAAAGAATACTTCAACGCAGGAAATCAATGTGTGTCAAAGTCTTCCGCTCTCTCTCTCTCTCTCTCTCTCTCTCTCTCTCTCTCTCTCTCTCTCTCTCTCTCTCTCTCTCTCTCTCTCTCTCTCTCTCTTGGATTTCGATAACCATTTACGTACCTAGAAAATGTTGATTAACATCGTCACGGGCCGTGTAAAATGAGTATTTTCCGAAACAGGAGTACAAATGTTTTTTAAACCATTGGTCATTCTAATTTTTCTTTATGACTTGTAATTGCTCTCAGATTGCAACTCGGACCCCAACGACAAAGGAGAGTGTATGTTTCAGTGCTCTTATCCTTTAGGTTAGAAGTGAAGTCTTTTAACATGATGTTTTTCAAAATGTTGAATATAATTTTTCAAGAATTCCTCAATGACAATTCATAATCCTATTCAAAATTGGGTGTTCAAAAACTCAACATCTCATTCTGTTTTCAAGATATTTTCTTCTACATTTGGTTTCATTTTTCAAAATGAGTCAATGTTTGAGCGGGAGTTTTTTGAAAAACAATGTTTTAATGCTTGTTGGTTACTTTCTTAAATGCTTTTCGGTATTCAAACATTTAATTAATCTTATAACAACTTCTGCAATAATATTGGACAATCGCAAATAGATTGTATGTTATAAGATGTTTTCATGGTTGGGCATAATTTTTCAAGAATTCTTCAATGACAATTCATAATATTTCAAAATTGTGTGGTCAACAATGCTAACCCTCAAATTTATATTCATTTTACAACTTGGTATCATGTTTTGGTGCCAAACATATGTAAAATTGAGGGGGAGCAAGTTAATGTTCTATATAATTCATGCTGATAATATTTTTTTCTCGCTATAGTATTTTCATGACAAATTTTAATAATAAGGTATTTAAAAAACAAAGTGAATTAGTATTTAAAATAAAGGGAGAAATGTAATTAAAATGTGATCTTGAAAATAATAAATGATCTAATCGACTAAAAGTTCTTGATATCTCTTTCGTAATAGGTTTTTTATGGTTACGATATTTTTTTTTTCTCCTTACCCAAAACTCTTAATCATGACGATTTGAAGTCATAAGGTGGTATAGGTTAGGTATTAGTCCTATGATCCATCCAGAACGGAGGGATCTACCCAAGGAACTCCATAGTTAGAAATAGCTGTCCTTAGGTATGATAGGAGATGAATGAGTATACAGGGAATTATGTCCGACAAAGATTATGCTACACTGGAACAATCACAACAAGGTGTTAGTAAGACGGTCTTGTAAGAATTGAAGGGGTTAAAGGAATTAAAAAGAAATGTATGGATAAAGGGTGTAAGAAAGAATCCCTCCCTTCACATTAGACAGAAACGGGTCATCATAATCTATCGATTTCACAAACGATGAATTCTGATATTGAAGACGACTTATGGACCCGTGATGCAATGCACAACCCTTCCCAGCATTTAAATTCTTCTGTAGAAAATTAATCTCATTTGTCTCGGGAGTTAAACAAAATTCTATATGACTTTCTCACTCGAGTTAGTTGATATTGAATAGGTGGCTTTCTGCTCAGCCTCCCTGAGAACTAAAACCAAAATGCACTATTCGAGTTCTAGAGCCAAGAGATAAATTAAAAAAATCTCAATAGGACACCTCCAATTACAAACACTTGTTGAATATCATAAGTACAAGTTGTTAACATGAGTCCTAGGCATTATCCTTGTGATTTTGCCTGATACTCGTGTGATACTTACGTATTCACGTAAAGATGGAAATCTGATTGAGCCAACATCAAAACAAGCTCTTGGTAGGTGACTTGTGTGATTCTATATGAATCAAACTTGTTTCAACTAGAAAGAAACGATGGAGCGATTCTATGTGAATCAAACTTGTTCCAGTAAAATGAATTGACGACTCAATCAGAAAGATAGTAACTATTTGATTCACTCATATCGTGTTGTCTGCTTTGAGACGTTCTGGTATTGAAAATAAGCAAGTACGGTAAATCTAATGCATACGCGTAAGAGGATCTAACACTTTAAGCTGGAAACCCTGTCAAGGAGGTTCTTCTAAATTGAACCTACCTGATCACAGGTATAGTATTTATACTATAAAACGGTACTCACGGAACCGGAGGTTAATGCAACCAAATCTTAACGAATGACAAAGCCATATTCGTCCATATTTGTTGTTTATTACTAACATTCAAATGCAGGTACAAACGACGGTGTTGCAGCCTCATTCCAGCAGAGTCCGATTCATTACCACATGCTCCATGCCTCAAATATTAAAAATCATACTTAAAGCATCAAGATTCAAGAATCAAGAAAGCTCAAGTATTAAAGACAAAGACTTCCGCAAACTTGATAAACAAGATCTTTCTTTAAGATATCAAGTCTATCAAGGGAGATTGTTAGCAAGCTTTCAAGATGATGCAAAGTATGAGCATGTTGGTCAAGACACAAGATCGCAAGGTGGCAAAGCCGATCCAGACTGAAAGATAAAGATTTAAAGATCTCGGACATAAAGACGATAGTCGAAAGGACAATGGACAAAGGCTCAAGATCAAAGATCACAAAGCATGAAGGAACAAGCCTACAACAACATAAAGACCAAGACAAAGACAAGAGCTTAATGACAAATACAATCTCATTGATCTCATGAAGGAGTGTCACAATGAACTCACTTCAGGGGAGATTGTTAGCCTCAAAAAATATTGAGTCGAACAAAGAAGTTTGTTCATTAGGAATATTAGGTCTCGGTCATTTAAATATTAAATGTTGTAATAGGCTAGAACGAGAATCGAACTCATTTAATTAATCTAATATTGTACGAGCCCGACCCAAGAAACAAACACCACATGACCCAACAAAAGCCTTTCAAGGTCGGCCATTAAGTGTGTTAAATACCCCTCTCTAAGTGTTGGAGGGTGTTGGTCTATTTGTTGTTTACACATTTGTCTAGATTCAACATCTTCTATTTTTCTCTTTACTTTCTCTCTCTTGTTTCTCTCTCTAAAATTCTTTCATATCTCCTATCTTATTTTTCTTGATCAAATGGTGACGTGAAGGTGATTATTGGGTTACCAACATAGTGTCTGGAATTCCTTTGATACGACGTATTGGTTGAAGTCAATACGACATATTGGGGGGTTTCTTGGAGTAGGGACCACGTTTAATATCTTCCAGAATATTTAATTACTATATCTTGGATACGGCGTATTAAGGTCTTCTGGATACGGCATATAGGTATTTATTCTTCGTGGTTTCTTATGAAGTGCACACACAGATACGCCGTATCTTCCTTGATGGATACGGCATATATAGTGTCAGAATGGTATTCTTCAAATTTTTTTGTTTAAGCTCCAGAATGCGTGCCTTTTTTCTAATCTTCACAAAGTACTCCATAATTACTGTAATTCTCAAATATAAACGATTAAGTACCAATCAATGCAATAATTATACAAAATAGGTAAGAAAGACGAGATAAATGTGCTATAAAAGTAACGTTATTTCATATCATCAAGGATCAAGAAGCATGAATAATGGTTAAAGTGCTAGACGTTTCAAAAATCAAGAAAAGAAAATTTTGAATTTGGAATTCTGGCGATGCGGACGGATCTACAAAAGCATTAGAGAATCCAACCAAACTTTGGATCTGTCATGATATCAGTAAGACTCTTAAAACTGGGCAGAACCTATTTTCGCACCTAAAATCCAAAGCACTTAGCATGTAAACACTTAAATCATAAACAATAGAAATTAAGGGTCCTAAAAGGATAACATACCAAGTTATAAAGATGTTAAGCATCATGCAAGCGTCAAAAAATAATAATCTCACATAGTAAGATAGCAAAAATATCGATTATGATAGCCAAAATACATATAGTAAGATACTACCGGGGAACATGATATGCATGTCTTAGGTATGAGTTCTCTAAAGTATGTCACTTTCAAGAAATGTTGAAAACTAGACACGTGTAATTGTGGTTTAAAAACAACAACCTAAATGATAAGAATAAAAAGAACCAAGACACGTGCTCGATGACTAAAACTCAATTAACACCAAATTTATTCAAACAATCACACCAACTTTAATAAATGAGAACGGACTTTGTTTATTGATTGACACACCATTGTTATGAGAATGACTTCTTCCAAGATATCATTTGGATAAGGAGTACCATCGTATTTAGAACGACATGTTCCTTAAGAAATCATTATCTACCAAAGATGTTGATTTGAATTCAGATAGACTTTCGTCAAGGGTTGTATTGAGAGATTCCTAAATCCTCAAGGTTTGTTTGTTAAACATTATGTGTGCTTTTCCTGTGTGTGGTATTCTAGGAAAAACATCGTTGTAATACTTTGGGCCGAACTAAATGCTGACGATAAGGATGATTTGTTGAGAAGACATACTCTAAGTGTGTTCTTAGAAGAATAGTTTTTATGACATATAAAAGTAAATTGATGTCACAAATATTTTAACAAGTTATGCAAAAATATATATAGTAGAAAGGAGTTATACTATGACAAGAATAAATATAGTGAAAAATGATATGCACCTAGATGTAAATTGAAATGATTCCATATAATGGAAAGTGAGGAAGGATGAGCGAGAACGAAGAGGGAAGGTGTTGAGCTAAGGTTAGAAAATAAGGTTTAGACTAATATATCGTCTGCACTGACAAATGACATGAATGATTGAGTTGCATGTGTACCTAGTGTAACAAGTGCATTGTTGGTTGTCAATGTTGACGAACAAAGGTGGATATGTGAGACGAGGTGGTAGTTCTTTCATAGTGAAAGAAAAAATGTAAGATCCACAAACAAATGTGGTGGGATGAATTAATACACTTTAAGATTGAATATCTTCTTCATGTTCTTTACTTGCTAGTAAGTGGAAACAAACTAAAAGACTTAATTATGGAAAACATGAAAGGATCACTTGTAAAGGTTATTAAACAAGTGTGAAAATTTTCTTGAGGGATATGTTTTTCTTTGGTATGAGAGTTTGCAAGTGAGGACCAACATTTGTTGGTAAAGGTGATGATGTTCTTCATGTGAATTTGTAGTTATATGTTTTGAGTATCATGTTTGTGAGGAATGAAGTTTGCCGAACTAACTATTACTATCAAGAGTAAGGTATAGTTGTAAGGTTTGAGTGTATGGTTGAAGCGTTTCTTGTGAGGTTTGGGTATGTAAATTAATCAATCACTACTTAAGATGGAAGTTAGTTATAGGGTTTGTGTTTCTATCTTTATGATCGACATACGGGTTAGATGGTTTCTTTAGATTTCTTTCACAATCATGTGTGAGTGTGTTAATAGGGATTTTTGAGTGATGGTTGATGTAGGGGTTGAAGATTCTAGTAATGAGGCTAATATTCAAAAGATTGATGTGCTCTTGTCAAGAAGAGGTATTGATGCGAGATAGTGATGTTAGGGTAGGAGACTAGAACCAGTTATGGTGAGGTGTACATGTATGAAGGAACAAGAAATGAGTCCGTAGGGTAAATGTTCGCTTGAATCGGTTTCTAGGGAATAAGAATCACATTTGTGAGTTCTTAAGAATATTTGGTGAAAGACTATATGTGAACGAGTGTGTTTTCCCTCCTACTTAATTCGTGCTCATCCGGACATAACGTGTCGAATAATAAAAATAAATAAAGAAGAAAACAAACGATGACGAAAGCAATAAGCTTGAGAATGTCAAGAAGGATGATGGTTAGCACACGACGATCTTCAACCGTGAAGTCACGTAGCTCTTCTCAAGCATTGCTAATGTTTGTAGAACAATTACATGATGAGGTATAAGGTTATCTTAAAGGTGGTAGAGGAAATGGTGGAGAGAAGACATTAGCCATCTATATAGTGGTAGAGGTGTGATTAAGGTTTTCGTGTAATTAGTTAGGTATGAAAGATGAGTGATATAACCGTGTATAGTTAAGGAGCGGATCCCTAAAGATGTGGGACGGTTGATATAGTAACAAAGGAGTGGAAACGAGTTACTATGGGGAGTTTTGAGTATTTAACCATTGACGATGAGGGACGAAAAATGTATTTAGTAAAGAAAAGAATCAAGTAAATAAATAATATAATGATCAAACTGATCTAAACTAAAATTCTTAGGGATTAACACGATATGTGTAGGTCTAACCCTAGATAGATCTTCACGCCTGTTGAGGTTGTAGAGCACTTATGTAATCACAAGCAACTCTATGAGAGACTCTAACAAATGAAACTATTGTTTACGCGGAATATAAACAACAGAGTTAAAGAAATACTAAAATCAATGATCCTCTATGGATCTTTTCTATTAATAACAAACGTGTTTTTCTAATGAATCAATCAGTTACATTCATCCAAGCCGTAAGTTTCTTAAATACCCATGAAACCCTAACTAAAAGCTAAAGTGATAAGTGTTATCACTTCCTAGGATATCTCATGCATATCCCTATCACTAACTAACTTTACTAACAACCCGGAGTAAGCATAATACTACCAGGAATAATATTGTACTACCAGCAGGAATATATTTTGTTCTGCCAATACTAACTATACCATTATCCTTACCAGTAGGAACTACACTACCAGCAGGAACTTTTTACTCTACCAGTAGGAACTACATACCTACTAGTAGTAACTCTCTATTACAAAATTCCTAACAATCCTCCCCTAAACTTGAATTTGACACAGTTAACTTCAAGTTTCTAGATAGATCTGTCGTTGAAAACACCAGAGGATTGAACAGCAACATCTTGAAACCGACTCCAAAATCAACCTTCATATACTTTGAATCAGCAACAAGAAAATCAGCATCTAAACACGGACTGCAACAGGACCACCACAGCTACATGAATGGGTTTGGTGAGCCTTTACCAAGTAGCCATTCACTCTTGGGCTAGTCAGTCCATTGGCACCCAGAAAGGGTCAAATCCATGGAGGACTGAAACCATTTTCAACTCTTTAGTACATGAAACATTGGCGAGTTGAGATCCCTAATGATTTTTGGCAAACCATCACAGCCTTCAACGGATTTGATTTAGTCTTTACCAAGAGCCGTACCCTCTTGGACTAGCCACTTTTCATTCCAAGAATATGGCAAGTGAAAACCATCCATTTTTGGGTAACATGGCAACCATCAACGGATTTTATAAGCCTTTACCACATAGCCGTTTGCTTGTGGGCTAGACAACCCTTGGGACCCAGAAAGGGTTACTCCCATGGTGGATTGCAAACCATCTCAACTTATTGGTACGTTAAACATCAGTCAGTTGAGGGACTCTATGATTTGAAGCAAATCATTAAAGCTATATCAATTCATTCTGGTCATAGACCTGGGAATTGAAACCATACCTCAATTGATTCTAGCCTGATGGCCTGGCAATTGAGAACCATAGAGTGTTGCACCAAAAATTATTATCCGTTAAAGATTTTGCCATAAAACCAGTTTATCAAACTAGATCACTGAAATACCAAGATGAGCCTGAAAACTAAGTTGCTCATCGGCAGTTTAAAAACCAAGTGATCCAGTCTCAAAAGATTATACCAAAAACCAAGATTTTCCAAAAAGCAAAAACCATGTACAACAAGCGTCACAAAATATAGATGAAAAAACAAAAAATTAAACAGAACATAACAAAAGATAAAAGAAAACAGCAAAAAATAATAAGAGATACTAAACATAACATAACAAAAGATAAAGTATATACAAAAGAGTGACAAGATACCAGTATCATGCAGAAGGAATACTAGCAGCAACCTGATTTTGATTGAACTGAAATCAGCTGCTCAGCATATGTCATATCATTCCCAATCCCATCAATTTCAACCTCCAATTTGTGCTTCAACATCTTCTTCATGAGTTGAGCTGAAAAAGGATAAGGAGTGTCTGCAAACATATACAGAATCTTGCCAGAAATTGTCTCCAACACATAAACACCTGAAAATGGAAATAACCTCCAACTATTGATAACCCATTGCTGTTGATCAGCCCAAACATCAGCACCAGTACCACCTTCATGAGATTCAAACAAGACTTGTAGATCACCCTATAGGATCATACCAGAACTAGCTAGAGGATGCTCTTCATAGTACGGAACTACCATTCCATAGAGCTTAAACAAATCTTTCCTATCAACCAAATGAAGAATTTCCCTGAGATGAGTAAAGTACTTGGAAGACTTATCCATGAAGTACAAAGCATTGACATCTCCCAGTCCAGTAGGTACCACCTCCCAAGCAGCAAATGCAGGCCAAAAAATAGGAGGGTCATCATCATCATCAGAGTCATCAGAATCATCAGAGAGAACTCGAATGAAGGACCTATCATCGGCAGTCAAATCCAACTCAGTAGAGTATTTTCTCCTGGCTCCAAGAGACTTTCTCCTAGTACCATAAGAATGGGTTCTTGGCATAGCAGATGGAATAGTAGGTTGTGATGAAAATTCAGATGGTTTTTGAGTAGCAGCAGGTGGAACTTTAGCAGATGGTTGTTGTGATGCATCAGGAACATAAGACTTTGGAGCTTCAGTTGGTTTGGACTTCTTTGAACTAGCTTGTTCCAAATCTGCACAGGTCTTTTAAGAGACCTCCTGATGTTTAGAGATTTTAATTCTGCAACAGCTGTTCTGATTTTGTCAAACTCAGTTTTGA